>CAUYLG010050490.1:0-120140 GCA_963573385.1 Cacajao melanocephalus
CTGCATTCTAGCCTGGGCAGTAGAACAAGAATCCTGTTCTCTCTCCCTCTTTTTCTTCCTCTTTCTTTCTCTCATACATTCTTTTTCTTTCTTTCTTTCACTCCCACTTTCTTTCCTCTCTTTTTCTTTCTTTCAAAAAATAAAAAATAAATAAAAAGAAATAAAAAAATAAGTTAAAAAAAAAAACAAAGTTTTGGCTGAGCACCACCATTCCTGTGTTCATTACTTTTAGAGAAAAGATAGATGATCTTCATTGGGTGATGTAGGTTAATGTGTGGTGACTGTAGGTGGTATGGTAATTACAACTCACAAATGCTGCACCATTTGGGAATTCATTAGACAAAACTGTGGATGAGATATTTTCATGCCTAATTCATACAGCTATTTTGGGATTAGTCTAAGGAAATTGTCTTCTAACTTTAGCAAAAGGTCAGAAAGAATTAAGCCTCTGGAAGTCTCAGGGTCTGGTTTATTCCTGCATTTTAGAAGTGAGGTAAATCCCACTACTTCTCAGATGGAGTGAGAGCAAAAGTTGGCAAACCAGAAATCATGGCAGCAGATTATCTGAAAAGAGCTGGGTGCACACCAACTTTTTTTGACATCACCATACATTTTTAGTTGTTTGTGAGTATCAAAGAGAATTTTGGGAGAAAATCAACTGCTAAGGGTTAAGGACTGAATCCAGATTGAAGACTTCATCTAATCACCAGCACCTTGGATTACCAAATTTGTGTGGATCCTTTGGAGTTGAAAGTACTATGAATAAAGGCAAGATAAAAGACGGGAGTCAAATAAATAGAAATTGGAGATCTTGTAGCCAAAGCTCCTCAAACCTATGTACATTTGGACTCTGAATTGTCAATGAGTACACCAACATTTTTGAAGCTTTGACTGTATGTAGGGCTCGGTGGCCTCACCAGCATGGCTAGTTTCAGTGCATGTTATTGATATATAACATCTGGAGCCCTTCTCTTAAGCATGATACAGAAGTATACATTTGTGTGAAGTGGTTTTTCAAGCAAAGCCCACACATGGGACACTCTCTCCTTGTGGCTTTTGATGTGAAGTTTGTATTTGAAGTACTGATTTTCCTGCCATAATCTTAGTCACAGGGCACGTCAGTGCTCATGTTGTGGCATTATGTGTATTCAGTTCATTTAGAGATCTTCAAATGTAGACTCTTATTCCAGCAGTCTTTTATATCACATAATTAACAATTAAATGCTACATTTCTCGGCAACTTTCAAATGTGCTGATGGTAGTACTTTCTAACCAAAATAGGGGTAGCCAGGCTCTAACCAACCTGCACAGGGCTTTTGATTTAACACAGGGTTTAACTGTTCATCTACTATATTTCCTTTTTGCCTACATTCTAAAAGATCTCAGATGAGAATTTCTCCTGTGCTTGTCAAGACCATATTTTTGGTTTTACCATCAGCAATAGGTTTCCCACACCACCCACAGTCACCCCACATTGGTCTACATCATCCAATGAAGATCATCCATACACTACACATTTGCTAATAATTCCTTTACAAAATGTTTTGTTATATAAAAATTGGGCCAGGCATGGTGGCTCATGCCTGTAATCCCAGCATTTGGGAGGCAAAGGCAGGCAGATCACCTGAGGTCAGGAGTCCAAGACCAGCCTGACTAACATGGAGAAATCCCTTCTCTACTAAAAATACAAAATTAGCCGGGTGTGATGGTAGGCATGTGTAATCCCAGCTACCGGGGATGCTGAGGCAGGAGATGCAGATTGCAGTGAGCCAAGATCACGCCATTGCACTCCAGCCTAGACAACAAGAGCAAAACTCTCTCTCAAAAAAAAAAGAAAAAAATTCAGAGAGGAGATAAAGTGGAAATATATAAAATGCTCAGTTTAAACCAGAGAAGAGAGAAAATGTGGGAGGATTAGAAACAACAACAAAGACTACAGATGCAAAACAGTTACAAACTTGGTAGATTTTAATCTCAGTATATCATTAGTTGTTTTAGAGGCAAATGGTCTAGATATATCAATTAAATTCAGACACTGTCAGAATGAGTTTAAAAAAAGAAGACCCAACCATACGGTGTGTGCAAAACCCACTTTAAATATAGAGACAGATTGAAAATAAAGGGACAGAGAACAATATGCTAATATTAATCAAAAGAAAGCAGGAGCTAGCTATACATTAGTTAGATACAGAACAGATTTCAGAGAAAGAAAAATTATCAGTGATCAAGAACATTAAGATAAAGTGGCCAATTCTTCAAGGAGACATAACATGCTTAATATACATGGACCTGACTCACAATACGTGAGGCAAAATCAGAAAGCTGAAAAATATCAAAATATTTTCAGATTAAACATTACACTGGTAAATAACACATGGATCAAAAAAGAAGTCTCAAGAGAAGTTTTAAAAATAAGTATATGAAAATGAAAGTAGAACATCAAAATTTTTGAGATTATAGGGAAAAAGCATAGCATTGAAATACATATATTAGGCTAGGTCAGGTGGGTCACACCTGTAATCCCAGCATTTTGGGAGGCTGAGGCAGGCAGATCACGAGGTCAGAAGTTTGAGACCCAGCCTGGTCAATATGGTGAAACTCTGTCTCTACTAAAAATACAAAAATTAGGTGGCACAGTAGGGCACACTTGTAATCACTTGAACCTGTGAGGCAGAGGTTGCAGTAACCTGAGATTGTACCATTGCACTTCAGCCTGGGCGACAGAGCAAGACTCCATCTCAAAAAAATAAAAACAATGTATATATATATATACATACATACATATATATATATATATATGAAAGATTCAAAATGAGTAGCTGAAACTTCTGTTTTAGGAAACAAAAAAAAAAAGCAGAAGAAAAGAAATAATTAAAAAACGAGAGCAGAACACAATGAATTTAAAATTTAAAAAAAAAACAGAGAAAACCAAATGAAAGCAAAAACTGGTTCTTTGAATAGATCAATACAATTGATAAACCTCTAGCTAGTCTAACCAAGGAAAACACAAAGAAGACACAAATTATCAATGTCAGAAATGAAAGCAAAATTACCACTAACTCCACAGACATTAAAAGGATAATGAAGGAATATTATGATCAACTCTATGCCAACAAATTTGGTAATTTGGATAAAGTGGGCCAATTCCTTGAAAGGCAAAATGTACCAAAACCTGCACAAAGAGAAATAGATAATTTGAATAGGCTTATATATATTAAAGTAGTTGAATCAATAATTAATAACTTCCCAAAAAAGTACTAGTTTCCAAGAGTTCACTGTTGAATTTTACTAAACATTTAAGGAAGACACATTTCAATTTTCTACAATCTTTTTCAAAAAAATGAAAGCAGAAGGAACACTTCTTAACTCATTCTCTGAGGCCAGCATTATCCTGACACCAAAACTAGGTAAAGACCTTACTGGAAAAGTAAACCAGAGATCTATACTTTTCACAGACATAGATGCAGAAATCTCCAAACAAAATATTAGGAAACAGAATCCAATCATGTATTAACAGAATTATACATTGTGATTACCAAATGGCACTTATTCCAGGTATACAAGAATGGCTCAACATTTAAAAATTAATGAAAAGAAAAATATTTCTGAATGCAGAATGACTTCATTCAGAAATGAGTATTAGATTTTAGTGCTGAAAAATAACTAAGGTAGGGACCTGAAAATGGCAAGAATAGTGTGGGATTTCTCTAAGATTTTTAATTCCATTAAACTCTTATGTGAATGAAGACAAAGACTTCCCCTGTGTAAGTTTAGATGGCTTCTGATAACATTCCTACATAGATTCCTCAGGATTTAACTATATGTTCTTGAAAACATCTTAATTTTAAATGTTTGTTTCAAGATGGTTAATTAAACAGAGATAGCCATTCAAAAGGTTGGACTCAGCATATGCTAAGTACGAAATGGAAAGGATTGAATTAGAGATCCGTGCAACAATGGGAATCATTTCAGAAATATTATGTTGAACAGACTAAGGTAGACACAAAAGAGTACCTATGGCATGACATGCATCTATATACATGAAATTCTAGAATAAGCAAAATCAACCTATGATGAGAAAGGGATTGACTGGGAAGAGGGAGAGGAGAGTTTACTTTCTGGTGTGACATAATATTGTAGATCTTGAAAGGGGGCTGGGTTATGTTGGTGTATGTAGTTTTCAAAGTTAGTAAACTTACACTTAAGATTTGTATATTTTGTTCCATGTCACTCTTCTTTAGAAGAAAAATTTTAAAGAAATATTGAATTCTAATTAATGTTAGTCTTACTAACCTATTCAGCAGGAAGTATATTGATGTTTCCAGTTCAGTTGGAAATACATCTAAAATAAGATGGGCTGATGGATGGATAGAGGGATGGAAAGATGGGTAGATACGTGTTAATTCATGTTCATTAATACATTAACACATCAATGCTATATGTATGAACAGTTTTATAATAAAATGTTGATGGTAATTGTCAAAAAAAATTTAAAAAAAGAAAAGAAAAATATTATATCAATATATGCACAAAAATTGATAAAATCCAAAACCCATTTGGAATAAATATCCTCAGAAAACTAGGAATAGAAGAGAACTTTCTCAAGTTGATAAAGAGTATTTTAAAAAAAAGAAAAACCTTTAGCTAACGTCATGCTTAGTGGTGAGAAAATATATTTACTCTTAAGATCAAGAAGTAGGCAAGATGTCTCTTCTTACTGCTTCTATTCAACAATGTACCGGAAGTTCTAGTTAATGCAATAATACAAGGAAAGGAAATAAAACATGTACAGGTTAAGGGGGAAGAAATAAAACTGTCTTTCTTCACAAATGACATGATTATTTATACATAAAATCCCAAAATCAACATAATGTTGTAACTAATAAGTTATAGCAAAGTCACAGAACACAAGGTTAAAATGCAAGTCAGTCATTTTCCTATAGGCCAACAATAAGTATTAGAATTTGGAATTAAAAACCCAATTAGCACCACAAAAGTGAAATATTTAGGAATAAAGCTAACAAAATATCTATAAGATCTACATAAGAACAATACAGAACTCTGATGAAAATAAAAGGTCTAAATAAATAGAATGATATTCCATATTCATGGCTAGAAAGACTCAATTTGTTGTTAAGATGTCAGTTCTTCCATAATTGATCTAGAAATTCAACACAATTTTCATGATAATTACTGAGCTAAATTGCTGAGCTAATTGCTTCATAATTCAAAGGTAGTGTTGGGGTGCAGAGAATAATACCCCAAAGTATGAGGTGCTTTGGCGTGCTGAACATTTTTGAATTTAAGGAAATTAGAAGGCCTTAGAAGCTGCCTCAGAACCAAGGACTTTCCAACCCTCCCTTGTTTCTTCCCACATCCTTAAGCACAGGGAGGGGTTCTCTGTGGACCTTTCTTCCTCTGACGGAGGAAAACTTCTTCCGAAAGAAATGCAGTTGTCTTAAGATGTCCTCCGTAGGAATCTTATCAACTAACTGGGAAAGTGTAATACAGGAGAAGAGAAAAGACTATTTAGACAGACTTTTCCTCTATTTTTCAGAGGGCACCTCCTAGAGATTACCTAAGAAACTTTATCTGCATAATAAAACAATCTTTGTTCACAGTGGATTTTTACCCCACATCTTCTCTTGTAACTTATATATCCCATTTAGCTTTCAAAGACAATCATTTACAAACTATTTTCTGCTCTTTGGGCTCATTCAATTCCCCAAAATTATTATTTACTACTTCGCAAAATTGCCTACACCTCCCATTTCTGTCTACTCATAAATAGGTAGGATATTTAAGCCTCAACCATCTGGCCCTTCTTTGTGTCTCATATTTTATATGGCTCCCATGCTTATGTACATTAATACATTTGTATGCCTTTTCTCTTATTAATCTGTATATTTTCAATTGTTTAGCACTTTAGAGGGAAAGGAAAATTCCCTTTGCCCCTATAGTAGTTTCTTATCCAAAGGATGTGACAAAAAAAAAAGATTCACACAAAATCACTGCATCTTATAACAGTCCACTGGGAAAGAGAAATGGAAATGCAAAAGGCACTTGCTCCATTGGAAAAAAAATTGTCAGTTCAGTTTCATCTCTTTGTTTATGCATTTTGAATTTATTCTCATGTTGAAGTAACAATACAATAATTATTCAGTCTCATATTTATGTTATCATGTTCAGTCTTTTGAATATGCCAGATGTCAGCAAATGGCAGCATGTTGCCAAATTCAGTTTGATTCCTGTTTTTGTAAATAAAGTTTTATTGGAACACATCCCAGGTCATTCATTTGTATATCATCTGTGGCTGCTTTTGTGCTACAGTGGCAAGTTGAGTAGCTCCAACAGTGACCACGTGACCTGCAAAGCCACACATATTTATTATCTGACTCTTTACAGAAAATGTTTGCAGATCTCTGGCATTTATCAATTTGCCTCATTTTTAGAAAACCTTCAGCACCCACAGGAAATGTGTAAGAGAAATACAGCTGGTTTGTTAAGTTCATGACTGCCCTAACGGGGATAATATAGCTTTGTTTTAAGCTCTGCTAAAGAAAGTACAAAAGGTATATTTATGGTTAGCTGTTAAAAAGACTCAAAGTAAAACATTTTTATGCAATATGTATCAATGTTCATTTCACAGTGGTTTAATTTATGCAGTAACAATGTGTGGTCCTAAAGTTATTTTATAAAAATGATTTTATTGCAATTATAATTCTATTACACGTAATGGATAGATGTGCCAGCCAAAAAACCTACTCTACTAAAAATGAGTTTTAAAGATAGAATGGATCTTAGACATAATTGGTTCTTTTCTCGAGGGAAAATCATACTGTAGAAATTAAGATTATTTTTTCCAAATGACTGTATCGTGATTGAATATCACTTTACATCTGAACCCACCTGAACATATTCCTGAAAGAAATATGAAAATAGTTCAATATTGGACTCACTGTCATTGAACCCAACCTGAGGGTCTGCAGGCAATATTGGTATTTGACTGATTGTCTACTATATTGTTCCTATTATTTTTCTTCTTCATTTTGATGGTAATCTAATAATTAATGAAGCATGCCCCACATTGTCAAGATGGCTAGCTTTCCATGTGACCTATTATGAGGTCTGCTACCTTTGTCTGTGTTTCTGATTGCATGGTGCCAAGTAATGCCCTTTGATTGTTGAAGGTAGTAAAACAAGAAGAGCAACAGATGAGGGGTGCCAGAATATGCCACTCCAAAATATGCCTCTGACGTATGGATTATTTTGAGCTAAAGATCATTGAGAATCAGCAGACACAGGAAAACCTTTAGAAAGAGGGCACAAGTTCCAGGTCTGAGTTCAAGTCCTGGATAATTTCAATAGAGAATAGAGACACTGTGGATAGGTCATGCTCTTGGCCATCTGACCACTCATACTGGCCTGAATCCAGACTGAGTGGGTGTTCATATGTTTTTGCCTTCTTGCTTGCTCTTAAATTTTCTTTTTCTGTGTGTTATACTCATCTGGCCTGTCAGGGCTTCCAGGATCTCTGCAACTTTGCAACATCTTACTGGTGTAGACATTTTGTAAAACGTGCATTGTGCACCTAGGGGCATTGAAGCTGGAGGTGAAAATAGCTTTTTGTTTTCTTGTTCAAGGATTGTCCTATGATAAAGTGTATCAGAAACCATGCATTTGGGAGTGATTATGCTTTTGTTGAAACATTAATAAACCTGAGACTTCAACTCTACTTGATACTGATTCCTACATTGGCTTATTGGTTAGAATTTCAGCGGGAAACAGGGTTGAGCTTGTGCGCATCCCAAATATCCAACAATGTTTTAAAGATAGAGTATTAATACCTCTTTCTTAATAAAGATATATTTTGATATTTAATCAACTGAAGTATAGTTAATGTATTGACATTAGAGCATAGATAACTAAGCAGGATAAAAGTTAAAATTATTTAATAAGAACATTTAACGTCTCTAAAAGCATCGTATTTAATATGACTTCAATTGTTAAGCACTAACTATATATTCTAGATGTGGTGAGAACCTACTGATTTGCTTATCTTGAATGGCATCTACTTATTCTGTGAACTGCCTCTTTGAAAAGTTTTCGAAAACAGTCTGCCCTTTTCTATCTCCTTGTCTAGCTTGACTATATCTGATGCAAGACAGGTCAGCAAGAATTCTTTCCCAGAGTTTTTCATACTGGAGCTACAGGAGAAGAGACATTTTCATTGATGTATCATGTTATATCATGTTAGTGTGATCCTGGAAACTGTCTGTGACCACATATACCTTGGTATATGGAAAAGCCAGCTTTTGGTAGGGGAATATGGAGTCAACATTAACCCCCTCCAAAAGAAGAGTGGAGATTGTAAAAGAGAAGATACTGTTTTCAGTCCTGTGCTCTCCATCCTGCTCTGGCTCCTGCTTTGTGGAGGTTTGGTTGTTCAACTCCTCTGTGTGATATTCCTGAATCCTTCTAGTAAATCATCTTGTTAATTTGTTTGAATTGTGTTTCTGTCTATTGCAACCAGAAATACGAATTAAATATACCAGGTACTTTAAGTTAATTCCTGCTGTATTTGTGAAATTTCTTCAAGATAGATATTTATTCCATTTATGTATATAAGAAAAATTAGGTAAATCACCTGCATCACTTCAAACTCTATGTTATTTTCGCTCCAGCTTTCTGCTTTTCTAATGAGTTTTGGAAGTCATTTTACTGAAGGTAACAAAGGAAGCAGTTGATCACAGGCTAAGATGACTTAATCTGAAGCTTTATTGTAGAAAAGCAGTAGTTACAAAAATCTACTTATTCTATCTACTTACTACCATCTTGAATCCTATCTCTGCTATGCCTTCTTACTATCAATGTTCTTATTATTGTTATAATTATTTTTAGATATGGTCTGGCTCTATCACCCAAGCTTGAGTTCAGTGGCATGATCTCAAGTAGGTGGGATGACAGGCATGCTCCACCATACCTGGCTAATTTTTGTATTTTTGGTAGAGACGAGGTTTCACTATGTTGCCCACGTTGGTCTTGAACTCCTAGAGTCAAGTGATCCACTTGCCTCGGCCTCCCAAAGTGCTTGTATTACATGCATGAGTCACCACATCCAGCCTACTGTTCTGATTATGTTTTTAAAAGATCTTGCCCATGATTTCTTGCAAAAATCTCCTAACTTGTGTTCATCCTCGTAGTTTTACACCTGCTCAGATAATCTTCGATCATAGTCTAATCATACCATAATGGTGAATATTTCAGAATAACATAGAATTTTTAGAATGTAAATCTGATCAGATCTATTTCCTATGTTGAGAGCATTCAATGGCTTCCAATGGTTGCAAGATGAAATCTAAATTGTAATTGTGTTGTCTTAGTCCATTTTCTGTTACTGTAACAGAATGCTTTAGGCTAGGTAACTTATAAGGTCAATAACTTTATTTGGCTCATGGTTCTGTAGGCTGGGACATCCATGGACATGGTGGCAGCTTCTGCTTAGGACTTTTGTACTGTGTCATAACATGGCAGAAAAGTGGATGGGAAACTGTACATGTGTGAAAATGACTGTAAGAGGAAACCAAGCTTGCTTTTGCAACAATCCATTCTGGAAAGAATGAACTCGTTCTCAAGAGAACTAAATTACTCCTTATAGAATTAACTCACTCCTGCAATAATTGTATTAATTCATTCCCCATTGTATACCCAACCTCTTAATACTCTTAGCTGTCTGATGGAAGACAGGTCAGCAAGAATTCTTTCCTAGAGTTTTTCATACTGGAGCTACAAGAGAAGAGATAGTCCCATTGATATAATGACATGTTAGTGTGAGCCTGGAAGACGTCTAGGACCACATATGCCTTGCTATATGGAAAATCCAGCCTGTGGTAGGGAAATATAAAATCAGCATACCCCAAAAAAGAAAAAAAAAAGTTCATTTGATTCCAACGCATGAAATTTTGGGGGACATATTAGGCGTCCACTAGATTCTCTCTGCCCCTTCAGATTGAGATAAGAATACCTGTGCTTTCACGGTAAAGGAAGCTTGAGAATCACTAGAAAAATCAGAGCGTTTGGATCTGTGTAGATACCTGTAGAAATAACTTCTGTGTGGAAATAAATATGTGACATGGTTATTTCTATGTCATCCTCTTCTTTCTTTGTACTGTCTCTCTTTTTATGCAGTCTCTGGTACTGTATATAAGAAGAGTGTCAACTCAGCCTCTACCTTGGTTTTCACAAACACAAACAAATAATACCCACCAGCATAAAAATTCATGAGTGGAGTGGAATTTGTTGAAAAATGGGTTCACATATACACACACCCCTCTACCTCAAAACAAGTAATATAAATATCTCTAATAGATATACCAGTTTTCTAATGTCCTCTTCAAGAAGCGGTATAGTGGAATGGCTAAGTGTGTGCTCTGTCTGGTTTTGAATCCAGGTTCCTATACATGCTCATTGGATAACCTGGAAGAAGTTCCCTAACCTTTCAGTGAATTCTTCAGCTAGAAAATAGGCATAAGGGGAAACATCTGTCTTTTAGGGTTATTGTATAAAAGTATTCATACACATAAAGTGTTAGTTGATAATGGTGCCTGGCACATGATAAATGTTCAAGAAATGTTTGCTTCTGATGAGATTATGATAATTGCAGTTGGTATGAGCATAACAATTAGAGGGTCTCTGTTTGTCCTTTTAAACAATGTCATTCGTGCATTTCTTTCTTTGCCTTTTCCTCATCAATATTTATTGGAAACAGATGCTCAGTGCCACAAAGAAAAATCAGCATTGAGACAAAGGGTCTCTCAGCAAAGCAATTTTTACTTCTTGCACTGCAGGAAGAGTACCCTTGCTAGCCACCATCTTTCCATGAGACAATGAAAAAAGGAAAAGTAGACATATTTAACCCTTATGCATTTGGGGTTGTCCTTACTGCTGGGTGTCTTATCTATGTTGATTGGAGACAGACCTCACAATCTAAACTAAAACCTGATTGGCTAATAACTTAAAACTTTTTAAAACAGGTAAGGGGCATAGGCTGTGACCTGGGACATGCCTATGAGCATGTCCAGAACAGATATCTTGGTTAAAGTACAAGGAAATGGAATATACTATGTGCATATAAGCATGGCATGTCTAACAGCTACATAGGATAGGGCTTAGCAAAGAGTTATTAGCAAATTTATTCTTTAACAAGAAAGAAAATGTTGAAGAGGAACGCTACTGCCTCCCATAACATTCAATCCTGCATTGTTCCCCCACTCTTTTCATTGCTCCCATCTCGTACAGAACCACAAATACATGGTTCCTGTCATTAGGAGAGGGGATCAGCTTTGTTGTATTCTCATGCCTTTCCACAAGCCACATGCTGGGCTTAGTATGCTTTCCATGCTGTAACTTTTCTTCACACACAGAGGTCTCATCCTACAAGTAACTCTGGTCTTAGATTTTAATACAGTTTAAAGAAAAATTTCTTCCTCTAGGTTGACATGGCATATGATCTTTTCTATGAGCACAATGAAACCTTATCTTTAGTCTCATATCTTACTGGTATCTTGTATGCTTGTTGGATTCTAGGCCCACTGAATTACCTCCACTGGAGTCTTTCATGCTTATGGGTCTTTGCACATTCTGTTCTCCATTCCTTGAATGTGTCCTCCTCCCTTCTTATATTCCAGGCAGTTTTATACATATCTCAAGCTGCATATCTGATGTGATATTCTATCTGAACTTTGAAACAGTGAACTGCTCCTGTTGTGGATTTAAGAGACTCAATAAATAACATCCATTTTTCTCTTCTGAGTTCAAAATATAAATTTTAGAGTCCTCTTTCCAGAGTTCAAAATACCAGACAATGATGTGCCAGAGTCTGCTTCCGCTAAGTAGTAGAAGGTGATTGTTGTTGCCTTGATACTATGGTCAGTAACATTTTTTTTTTTTTTTTGATTGGGAGTCTCAGTTTCCCACGGTGGAGACTGTGGTAGTGCAATCTCAGATCACTGCAGCCTCTGCCTCCCGGGTTCAAGCAATTCTCCTGTCTCAGCATCCCAAGTAACTGAGATCATAGGCACAGGCCACCATGCCCGACTAGTTTTTGTATTTTTCATATAGACAGGGTTTCACCATATTGGTCAGGGTGGTCTCCAACTTCTGACATCAAGTGATCCGCTGCCTCAGTCTCCCAAAGTGCTGGGATTACAGGCGTAAGCCACCGTGCCTGGCCCTATGGTCAGTAACTTTTTGCTGGTAAGTTGAAATCAACCACGGTGGAGAAATTTACACCAAATAAATCTCCAAATTATACGAATCATCTTTTTTTTCCCTCCCATAGAGCAATTGCTAAACATTTACTAGCACACCAGGGATATAAGAGAAACAGTGATAAAAATATCACCTACCTAACTGTAAAACTGATGAGATCCTTTTTTTTAAATTTATTTTCTTTATTTTTCTTTTTTCTTTTTTTAGAGGCAGGGCTCTTGCTTTGTCACTCAGGCTGGAGTGCATTGGCACAATCATAGCTCACTGCTGCTTTGAATTCCTGGGCTCAGTTATCCTGAGCCCTCCAAGTAGCTGGGATTTGCCCTCCAAGTAGCTGGGATTACAGTCATACACTACCATGCCCAGCTAATTTTTTATTTGTTTGTAGAGATAGGTGTCTTGCTATGTTGCCCAGTCTGGTCTCAAACTACTGGACTCAAAGCAATCATCTCACCTTAAACACCCAAAATGCTGGGATTACAGCATAAGCTACCACACTTGGCCAAGAACTTTTCAATAATGAATCTTGTGTCCTAATGCGATCCTTAAAATTAAGTAGACTAACTCACCCATTTGTGAGTAGGATTGGGGAACCATAATCCTTTCTGTAGGGGCCCAGGACTTTACCAACAGACTATCACAAGCAGAACAGAAAACATGATATCATTTTGTGAGGAAAAAAACTTGCTCAGTGTCTCTTCTTAAGCTCTGCAACCAGTCGGACCTCTTGGGAAGGATTGAGGACTGGGAGATAAGACACCATGAGTCTTAACAAATGGGTATTTCTCTTCCTCTTCACAGAAGCACTCAAGATAAAGAAAGGAAAAGGAAGTTCCCTTCTTTTCCTCCAAATCAGGCTGCACATTCTATGATTATAAAATTTTTTGCACTTCTTGCAATTTTGTTTACCTACCTGTCTCTCTGACTGGACTGAAGTTGTCTTGATGACAGATCCATTTGCATCTCAAGAATAAAAATGGTTTCAGGAACATAGTATGTGCTCAATAATTGTTGAATAGATGACAAGGTCAAACAACAATGGGATCATGAAAATGTTGTACTTTACCTGAACCCCATGATCCTGGAGGGTTTAAATGGGTGAGCCAATCCCTTTAACTTTTGTGTTCCTTTTCTCACCTCTTCCATCAATCTTTTAAAATAAAATCTCTCCTTATGTAAGTCTGGATTTGTTTTTATGTGACACTCATTACACAGGTGATCTTTATATTTAATAATAGGAGTCACAAATATAACACTCTTTTAATTCCTATGATGAGGGGCAGAGTCTCTTACAAGATTCTGAGCAGAGAATATCTAAGGCCCAAAGAAAGTAGGAGCCAGAGGGGAGAGGAGGGAGTAAGGCAGGTGAGTAACAGCAATTGAATTTATAGCTGCGATTCTCAGAAATACCATGGAGCATTAATCAACACCCCTACCTCAGACTTACCACATTAGAATCCTCAGGCTGAGGACTAGGAATCCATATTTTAAAAGTGCTTCCCAAGTGATTTATCTTCACAATCAGTTGAAGGAAACTTTAAAACTTTTACTCCTTCATTTGAATCCTTATTGAAACTGCCAGTGCTTCAAAGTATGCACTTCAATGTTAACAGAATTGAGCTGTGCAATTTAAATTTCTAATCCCCAAACATTTAAAACCAGGCATTAATTTCCAACTTGTGCTCCCCTCCTTTGAATGTGACCTTTATTTTAATAGTGATGAAATTTATGAAGCATGCTTCATTTGCCTGATTTACTGTAACATAGCTAAATTCATTTTGGAAATGACTGGACTGTGGCTCCATATTAAATCCTTAATATACACACACAAGTGAAATTACTGGTTCTCATAGTCCAGCCAGTTAAAAACACAGATAATGGAAATCAAATTTCCAGTCAAATTTCCATTTCTCTTTTACAGCTCAACAGAGCTTGTCAACACCATTCAAAATCCATGAACAGATAAAAGAAAGATGACAGTAATTGACAGATTCTTGATGGCAAATGAGCAGTATGAGAAATCCACTTTCCGTATGGATGGGCTGTTTGGGCACACTACAGATGCAGCCTCAGGCTACCTAAAATGAGTGACTAATTCCAGTAGATGATTTGGCCCCTAATTTATTTTTTCCTTGTTCCATATTGCTTGCCAGCATGGTAGGCAGTGAAATACAGTGGGGAAAATATGAAGCCAAATAACAAAACAAAATACTGGAACACCTCTTGGGGTCAATTTTGAACTCATAAAGTGCTGTTAAAATTTCCAATATTTATTCCAAAGAATGTTAGTGGTCACTATGGCATTCCCGAGTCCTCTCTAGAGTGGATAGAGAAGGACAAGAGTAAAAAATGATGAGACAACATATATATTCTTATGGAAAAATGAATTCTAGGATTAACTTGTCAATTACACAGAGGGAAGAGGGAATTGGAAAGACTGAGCAATTCTTTTATTTAATCCTCACAAAATCTTGCAAAGAAGCTGTTACAACTCATAATACGGATGAGGAAACCAAGGTTTGGAGACCTATGGAGACTTGCCCATAATTACAGATTTAGAAGGTTATAGGGCTCAGATTCACAGCAAGATCGTAAGATTCCAAAGTCTATTACTTATCTACTCAGCTGCAATACCTGCTGGAATGTGCAGGGGACTTCTGCATACACATCATCATTTGGCTTTGCAAAATGGTAGATAATTGCCCTGCAAAAATGGGAAGGGTCATTATTGAAAGAAAAGGGAACAAATAAATGTCCTCCTCTATTCTATGTTACCTTCCTAGAAGAATCGTTTTACATTTAGTACATTTTTATTGCTCTAAAGTTTATACAGTCCAGATATACATTATGTATGTCTCATCATCCACAAAGCACTGTAGTAGCCTGCCTCAAAAGAGAGCAGCATACTTTGGAAGAAGGAGATATGGATGTGAATCTCAGTTCTGTCTCCTACTGTTTATTAAATGCGGTTGTTTCTCTATGAGATTCAGAGGTGCATTTCATAGTTCCTGGCATAATGTGGGTGCCTGCAAAGTACATATTTTGAACAACGTAACAGGGACTTTGCTCAGGCTCAAACTGGCTGGGAGCCAGAGTGATGAGAAAAGGGCTGTTGTGTTGGCTGCATCCTAAGACTGGGTGGAAACTGGAATGAAGAACGTGGGTTTAGCCAAGGGTGTGGTAGAAGCAGTGTCCTAGCAAGGACTGTCTCTTCTGAATTGTTTTTTCTGAGGCAATATTTTTATTTTGACACGCCTTTGGACCTACCCATTATAGTTTCTTCACTCTGAGCACAGACCTTGGACACTCTATCCATCGCTCTTGTTGACAGAAGTATCAGCTTCTTGTAACAAGGAGAGCATGGCATGGCTTTCTCCTTTCTACCTGGCTGGGGCTTTTGGCTTTAGAGACATTTTCAAGCTTAAAAAAGAAAAAAATAATAAGAAAGAAAGTTCAATGAAACATATTTCATCACCTTGGTAATATTT
The DNA here is from genome assembly GCA_963573385.1 of Cacajao melanocephalus. Taxonomy (NCBI): domain Eukaryota; kingdom Metazoa; phylum Chordata; class Mammalia; order Primates; family Pitheciidae; genus Cacajao; species Cacajao melanocephalus. Next base: position 15,759 of record CAUYLG010050490.1, read on the forward strand.
GGAACCAAATATTCACTGCAAATAACTGGCTTACCTCTTTAAGTAGAATTTGAGAAGTTATATTTAGCTATTTATTGTACAATAATATATCAAAATGTATTTTTATTCATACTACATTAAAAACATTATTATGTAAATGAAGGTAAGTAACATGTATCAGAAAGTCACTGCTATGGTTAAGGTACTGTGCTTAAGACATTGTATTAGTTTGCTAGGCATACCATAATGAAGTACCATAGACTGGATGGTTTAGGCAACAGAAATTCATGTTTTCATAATTTTGGGATCAAGCTAGCATCAGAGTTGGTTTCCTCTGAGGGTTTTCTTTTTGGCTTATAAACTGTCATTTTCTACCTCTGTCTTCACCTGGTCCTGCCTCTGACCATGCCTGCATCTTAATCTCTTTTTATGAAGACATCAGGCATATTGGATTGGGACCACCTAAATGACCTCATTTTAACTTGGCTATTTAAAGACTTTGTCTCCAAATACAGTCCCATTCTGAAGTTCTGGGGTTTAGGACTTCAATGTGTGAATTTTGAAGAAACGCAATTTACTCCATAACATTGATGTGGATTATTTTACATTATTATTTATAAATTTTATATAATTGGTTACATTTTCGGATGAGAACTGAGCATCAAATATGCTACATTTCTTTCCCAAAGAGCTGGAAAATGACAGAACCAGAATTTAAAGCTCTGTCTGGGAAACTTCAAAGCTCATGACAACTATTCCAGTGTTTTGTTCACCCTCTGTCATATCTTATTTCAAGGTGTTCCCTCTGAATATACATTAATATTCATCTCTCTTTCCATGCTCCTGCACTAGCTGACTCATTGTAATTGTTGCTATAGCCTGATAACAACTTGCTCAAGTGATGCTAAATTTCGCCAGATCAATGGACAGTTCCCTTCAGGCATCATGTAGCAGCTGTCTTTGCTAATTTGATTGTATGTGATGAAAGTGGAACTTGGAAGTGTGTTTAGTTCAGTTTCAAAGAGTTTGAAGTAGTGTTGGGTGCAATACAAGTTGCTTGATTAAATGATGCTGAATTGCGGTTGGCTCATGTTTTAGTCAGGGCTGCTATAACAAAATTACCATAGACTGGTGGATTAAACAATACAACAAAAATTTATTTCCCATACTTCTGGAAGCCAGAATATCCAAGATCAAGATATTGGCTGATTTGGTTCCTGGTAAGACCTCTCTTCCTGATTTGTGGATGGATGACTTTTTGCCTTATCCTCTCATGGAGAAAAGGGAGAGAAGAAGTGAGTTCTTTCATGTCTCTTCTTATGAAAGTACTAATCTCATCATGAGGGACCTACCTTCATGACCTACTTATCTTCCAGAGGTCTCATCTGCAAATATTACATTGGGATTAGGGTTTCAACATGTGAACTTTTAGGGGACACAGGCAGTCCACAGCAACTCATGAAGGAGGGACATTTTTTGACAAATGCATGGCATCACACTTTCACATGGGCTGCATTATCTGATCTCATCACAAAAATGTTCTAAGATAGAAAACACCAGTATTGTTACTGTTTACTTAATTTGTTTCTTTTTCTGTGACTTGTTCATTTTGTGTTATATCCCCTTCCAAGCATCTCAATGCAGTGTTCATACCAGACTCATAGGTAGTTAGAGGACAGACAAGGAGGTGACCATTCTAGGATGTAAAAGCCTAGCAGTGGCAAGTGATTAATGGTAAAGTGGTTTTGCTGTTAATGGTTAACAGCAAAAAAGAGGGGAGAATTGCTGACAGAAGTTTTGGAAAAGGGGCTTCCAAGAGAATTTTTGAACACATTTATAGGCACATCTCACTTGTGTAGGGTTCTGTCGGCTTCCATTGAGGCTATTTATAAAGATATAGGCCCCCACCTCAGAGAGAACTCTATCAGGGAAGTTAAGACAAATATGCACAGACCTACAATACAGGTAGGCATGCAAGCATATTATGGTGAATATTTAAATCATTTCTTATAGAAGTATTTTAATTGTGTTCTGCTTCTGTAGCTGGAGCAGGAGTCAATTTTATCTAAAGTGACCAATTGTAGCAAAGTGAAATTTGACTGAAACTTGAAGAGTATTAAGGAAAAGTTATGAATTCAAGAGGTGAGAATGAGAGAGAAGGATTCTGTGAAGAGTACATGATTGAAAAATTTGTAGGCACAACATGAGTTAGAAAATGGCAAAGTATAGAGAAAGATATGTCAGAAACTAGAAAGCGGTAGAACTGGCCACAGATGTGGTTTAATGACAGTTTATTTTGGGATGAAGAAAGGAGCTTCCTTTGCAAATTAAGGTATTATGGCCTTATTCAGAAGGCAGTAAGAATTATGTTCACCTTTCACGACACTATAATGTCTCTTTTCTGGAAAATCACATATGATTCTGGATTAAAATTACTGTCATTCATCTTCTTCACTTTCCAAATTTTCACATCAAATTTTTGTCCTATAGCACTTGGACCACGATTTTATTTTAAAAGAAAAACTAAGACTATTCATAAAGTATTAAAATTTGTCTTTGCTCAACTATTTAATAGACGCTTTTATGGAATTGAGCAGAAACAAGAAAGCTAAAATACAGATAAAGATGGTCATCATAGCAGTATTCCCTTAATAAAGTATAAATGCTTTATTAGGGGAATAGTTAAGTGAAGTATGATATCCCTGTACAAAGGGATATGATACATCCTTTTATAATATTTTGATGATATGTGTAAAATTGGAAGAAAGTACAACAAAATATTAATAATTATCTTCAGGTACAGGATTCTGAGGTGTTTTTAAAATAAATTTATTTACAAATTTATTTTCAAGTTTCACAAACTGATCATATACTTATTAGATAATCAGAATAAAAATTAAAGTATGGCAATATCTTTGCAATAGTCTTTGGAAATCTCAGGAACTTTAAAGACGACATGGGTCACCAGCATAGGTACATTCTAGTCAGCTAACCATCTAATCCCTCAACCTGTGTTTGGCTGTTATTTCTAAATCTTTAGGAAAAAGAGAAGTTATATCTTATGGCCCCATTTTGTCCCTCTGGTTGGAGGCTAATGTGAAGATCTGATTTATTCTTAAATCTCATAATCTAGAACTGTGTTTGACATATTGTAGATATCAACACATCTCTACTTATTGTGTAAAGGATCTGGTCAAAACATTTTGTTCCTGTCATAAATAGTGCACGGTTAATCCTAGAATTTTGGCCATATTTTTCTTGGGTTTTCTCTCTATCACATATTAAGTGTATCTATTTTTGTTCTATAGTATGCATTTGGCTGAAATTTCCTTATGTGTGTGTGATGGGGTCGGGGGTGGGTCCCAGCTATACCCTTCACTGATTTTATGACTGTGGACAAGTAAATTATGTTCTTTTATCTTTATTTTTTCGAAGGATTGGCTTTAGGGTTAACCTAAAAATTATGTGTAGAAATACCTACAAGTGGAATAACAGAAGTAGTAAATAAAAAATACTTGAGTTTGAGTCGACTGCTTCTTGGTAAACATGATTGACTGCAAGAAATTTTGAAGAAGCCCTGAGCTTTGGGGAAATGACAGACTTAGCACTCATTACTGCAATCAACAATAGTGAGAGGTGCAGATGTAGACCAGACTACCCTTAACATCAGGAAAAAAGTCATAGCCGGTTATAGGACCCACCATCTGCCTCCAAAGCATGTCAGCCCAGTAAGAAGCAATATATCACTTCGGAGAGGCAGGTGCAAACTCAAATTTAAAGGGGGCATTTCTAGTGTTGGTTAATTCCTGACAGTTCAAGAAGTGCCGGGAATGGATAGTAAAGTCTGGATACATTTACAGAGTAATTTTCTCAGCATTTTCTGCAAATGTTTCATTGTCCATTTAAAAATGCTATGAATGCAGAAAAAAGGGAGATTAATATACATGTATCTCAAGGCCACAAATTGTGGAGTAATATCAATTTTAACAATGTTCCTCAGGAAATGAGCCCAGACACCCAGGAGAATAGAAGAGCTAGTTCTTTGCTTTAGATCTTTTGTGGACTATAGAGACGTCACCATCTAGTGGACAGAGCAAGAATTTAGAACTAGGCAGATGAGATTCTGTAACGGCTCATTTTCTTCATGTGTAAAATGTGATTAGTCACATTTCTTATAGGAAGATAAACTTCATATCAAGTCAATTACATGCACCATGTATGTATTATATCATGATATTATATATGTTTAAATAACCATCACATTACATGAGAAAGCTGAGGTTTAGGGAAATGAAGCAACTTCCCCAGTGTATGGCACACTTCTAAGTGGTACAGTTGGATTTGCAGTCAAGTCTGGTGGCTTCAAATCACAAGAGAACACTCTTTATTCCACAATGCCACACACGTGTGAATACCAGATGCAGAGAATGCAGCGGGCCTGGCTGCCTAGAGCTGGGATTGAGTTTTGGCTCTGATGCTTACCAGCTGGGTTATCTTTCACAATTCATTTAATTTCTGTAACCTTTGAGGTTATTCCTAAATAGAAAGTAAATATTAAACAAGATCATCTGTTTAAGTCCTTTATAAATTCTAAATGTTTTGCTTTTTCATTATAATTGTAGTCATCTCTATTTTGGATTATTTGACTATTTGGTTGAGAAGCTCCACTACCTAAAACTATCTCAACCAGAACAATCATCGTAACATTACAATAAGAACTTCTCCACAAACTTAATGAATTCCTTCCCCAAAAGATTAGCACCCTTTTTCTTGCCATTAATGAGAACCTAAAATTATTTTGCAATATTTTAAGTATATGATTGGGGCTTGGCTTTTTTTTTAAAGTCTATAGAATGTTTAAACTCTTAACCAATTTCTTCCTTTCTTCTTTCCTCCAGACCACATCATTTTAGATAACAGTAAATGACTAAATAAAGATGTGATATAGATTTATACATTCAAGGCTCTCAGAAAGTACCTCTGTAGACATTCTCTGGGATAAAAGAAAAAATAAAAGTAATACTTCACTGGGACCAGTGATCACAGCAGTGAAAAAGACAGTTTTTGTGACACAGAGATAAAGAACAAAGTAGTTTAGAATCCAATAGTAGAGAGAAGAAACACAATGCTAAATACAAATTCTGTAAGTTCAAATAAGAGATCTTTCTTTCTATGGTTGTGTGACTTTTGACAAGTTGTATAGTCTCTCTGTGCCTCAATGTCTTCATCCATAAAATAGAGTTAAATAATACCTACTTCACAGATTTGCTATAAGGTTTAAGTGTGATCATATGTGTAAGGTACTTAGAACTGAGATGGATGCTTAGTAGGTGTCAAGGAAGTGTTGACTATTTTCTTCTAGGTGATACCAAAACTTCATATGTGGTGTGTGCCATCCTGTATTATGATTTCTTGACATTGTTGTTATTTGCTCTTCTGTTTCTTTCACAAACAAAACTGTGAATTTCCAACAGGGAATGGAACACTATGGCCCATGCTTGAAATCTGTCCTGAAGACTACTCTTTTATAATAGATGAGCTGAGCATGATTTTTTTTTATCTTTTAAAAATATTGTTAGAAGAGCCCAAATACAACTAAAAAAGAAAAAAAAAATATTGTTAGACATAAGTAAGAATATGCAAAAGAGACCATATGTGGTCACAAAGCCTAAAATATGTAACACCTGGCTCTTAATAGAAAAATATGTCAAACCTTGCTCCAGAGAAAGAGACCACATTTCATTAATTTTTACACTCAATATGTGTTTGATTAAAAAAAAAAAGGGTAAAGGATAGAAAGGCTGGAGAATGTCCAAGAAAAATACATGTAAACACTGTGGAAGGAGCAATTAATTCTGTTCAGACACATCAAGGAAGGATTCTAGCAGATCTTTAAAGATGGTGGTAATCTCAATGAATAAGGATGTTTTGGCACACTGTGGTTTGGAACTTAGAAACATTTCACAGAGGTTACTGAAATAAATAATGACAATTTTATAAATATAGTAAATCAAAATATTCTCTAGGTTCAGCAGGGTCAAATCCTAGGTAAGAAAAATGTCCCTTGGGTTTCATTATTGTACTGTAGCATAGAAATTATTGCTCTAATTTTTATTGAGGAGGAAACTGAGGCCCGAGAGTTTGAGTACTCAAGGTTTTATAGCTCACAAGTGGCAGGATAGAGACTTGAAATCAGATGTGCTCAACAAAACTATCTCCTTCCTCATTTATCCACTAAATAGCTCACCTTTGAATGTGAGATCTCATAACCCCATCTGGCTCAGTGCCCTCCTTCTGATTTGGACTGTTAAATAGACCTGACTCTGGCTTAAAGTTCAACATCAGTCATGTTCTGGACTTAGAGCTAGTAACTAGAACTTAGCCCTGAACTAGTTAGACAATCTGTGCTTTCGCTTCAGTCACTACTTCCTTGTCCTGTTTCTGTAATGCTCTACACAGCTTTCATTCCCTAGTGCCTGCCCTGAATGACTTTCCAGGAACCCAGGTCCTCAGTAGCTGGTGTGGTAGCTTTCCCTGCACAACCTTGGTCTGTAGTGCCATTTGTGAGACCATTGTTCATGATTTGATCTCATCTTACTGCCAAGAGTCTTCTCTTTTTGATCTGGATCTCTGCTTGAAGTCTATTGCCAGCGTTCATTTAACTCTGACTCCCTACATCTGCCAAAAACAGTGCTTTTAACAGTTTTCTTGTTGAAGCATTGCCTTTTATTTTTCTATTGCCTACTCTGCCCAGAATATATCTGTTAACTCACTCCTCTTTGTCTTGACCATTTTGTTGCATATAGTTCTCATTGGTGGCAATGCAATGGAGGATTAAGCAAAAGCAACAAAGGATGATGTTTCCGATTGTGTAAGTAAATCACTGCTAATATTTGATGTTGTGTGGTGTTTTTTTTGCAGGGGGTAAACGTGCTTGTGTGTGCACGTGTGTGTGCATACATGTGTGTGTGTGTGTGTGTGTGTGTATGAGCATGTGTGTATGCTCTATGATAGGGGATCCCCAACTCTCTTTGTTCAAAGAATGCTTTATTTCACAGGAATGTTTTTCATAGCATTTCTAGGACAAAACAAATGTCTAAAATTTTCATTTATCACATAGTTACATAGTTATTAAATATATTAACTTCCAAGGAGTCAATAAGTATATGCAAAGTATATAGCCATTTGAAAATAATGCACATAAATAAAAACAAAAGTAATATTTTAATTTGATTTTTACATAATCACAATTATTCACTGATAAGATCTGTGTGTCTGTTGAACACTGCATAGCTTTGTAATACTGGAAATAAGATTGGATACAACCACCCTAATTTCCTGTTTCATGTTGTTTACAAATAACTTGCTTTTAATCATAGCAACTATTTAAAACACAGATTTATAAAGATAGGCCATTATCAAGAGGAATGTAACATGGACTATTATTGAAAATGTGAACTACATTGAGCCAGTAGTGTATTAGTATTCAACAGATTTTGACTATGACTGTATTTCTTTAAAAAAGGCACAATATCCTGCAGTACTGAGAGTTTGCTTTGGTAGTTCAGGTAACTCTGTTTTTTTAGTCAGGGCCTCACTCTGTCACCCATGCTACAGTGCAATCAGGGCTCACTGTAACCTCTACCTCCAACCTTCAGGGATTACGTGATCCTTCTGCCTCAGCCCCTCGAGTAGCTGGGACTACAGGTGTATGTCACCACTCCTGGCTTTTTTTTTTTTTTTAATTTTATTAGAGAGGAGGTCTCACTAAAGGTTGCCCAGGATGATCTCGAACTCCTGAGCTCAAGTGATCCTCTCACTTCAGCCTCCAAACATTCTGGGATTATGGGCATGAACCACCATGCTCAGCCTCAGGTAACTTTTAAAAACAGTTTAGGAACAATGGTTATTTGGGTTTTGAAATTTGCTATTGTTACTGATGGCACATAACATTAAAAACTTTCAAAATACCATTTTATTGTCTCATTTCAAAAATGAATCTTGGTCAGTGTTGTAAATTTTAAAGGAATATTGAATTTTAACAGATGCCCTGTGCCCTCTTTGCTGTATAACCTGCCAACATTTGTATGCCCTGTTCCATAGGATTGAGATCATATGGTTTCAGAATGTTTGAACCCTGCTTTTGTTCACTTAGTATTCTGTCACACTTTTGCTTCTAATTAGCAAGGATTAACAGAAACAGGATTTGCCCTCTAGCCCAAAGCTACTGAAAAAATTAAACCAAAAATAATATGGATCAGTTGTTTTCAAAACATGGAACATAAAGCAAGATAAAAGAATAGTGATCAATGAAAGATAGAAAATGTGAGTGGAACCCTATGATTTTCCCATATTCCTGGCCTTGAGAAAATCTCCAGTCGATGACCTGCGGAGAGGGAACTGTGATACAGCTGAGAATCTATAAAAGAAAAGGTGGCTAGAATTTGTAGGACAGAATATCAGACAAGAGATAACTGCATCCCTTCTGAAAAGGGTCCCATTCTGCAGAAAATTGATCAGAGCATGTGTGTGATGAAACTATCTGAGGCTGGAGAAAAGCTCTTCAAAGGGTAATAGAGAAGAGTGCCTTACACTCACACTAAACCAGGAATACTGCCTATTTTCACCAGTCATACTGGAAAAATTTACAGTTTATATAGAATTGGATAAATTACTCAGGAAGTCTTATCTCAGCAGTAGGAAACATTAGCCTTAGTTTGAGCACTGTCCAAGGCCCTCCTAACATGTGATATAAACAAATCCAAAAGTATCAAAACTTTCAGAGTAATTTACCTGCATTATAGTACAAAGCTCAAGATTATGTATAAGGCTATGTACAATATAGAACCAATATAGTTGGATCTTGCTTTTCTGAAGATCCACTCTGATAATCCCTGCCTTTCACTTGAGGTATTTAGAACATTTATATTTAATATGATAATTTATATAGTTAGATTGTCTATCAATAATTTTGCTGTTTGTCTTCTATTTTCTCCATTTTTCTCTTTGCTGTATTTTTTAATCTTGTTTTAGATTATTCCTTTGATTTCACTTTATCGTATTTGTTGGCATATTAGCTATGTAACAATTAAACTACCCACCTCAAAATATGTTCCTCATTGGCAGCCAGAAGGTGAGTGATTCAGCTCCAAATCCATCTTAGCTTCCACTTTCATGAATCACTACTGAAACCAAATAGCTCCTGTTAGATTTCTCAGAAGGCAGTTTCTGAGTTGGAATTCAGCATTCAGAATGTCACTTAAGAAATGTCTTTGGAATTAGTATCTAAAGAAGGGAGATGAAAGAAACAGGAGAGGCAGATGAGTATATTATCTTGATTTATCGTGAGGTAGACCAAGGTCATTATGTGTTTATAATCCCAAATTTATTATTTGTAGAATAAGGGCACTCCAGTAAGCATATTAACTTTGGAGAAAGTAATTGTCTCTAGGTGAGAGAATCCTTTAAGAAGCTAACATTTGTAGATTGTCAGTCAACAGTATTTCTGGAAGCTGTGTCAGCAAATTTTTTATTGAAGGCAGATGTGGGCCACATATTACAGTGCCTATCACAATCTTTTAAATTAGAACTTCTCAATATATTTATTTATATGACTTACCTCCCTTTTCTCATGGCTTTTACCTATTTATTTATTTATGTTATTTTATTTTCTCTGTAATGACTCGTAATTTACTTCTCCTCAGACTGGAGAAGTGTCCCAGAAGTGTCTAATCACTTTTTAAGACAATAATTTTTTTTTGAGATGGAGTCTCACTCTGTCACCCAGGCTGGAGTGCAATGGGACATTCTCTGCTCACTGCAAGCTCCACCTCTTGGATTCAAGCAATTCTCCTGCCTCAGCCTCCTGAGTAGCTGGGCGCCCACCAGCATACCTGGCTAACTTTTGTATTTTTAGTAGAGACAGGGTTTCACCATGTTGGCCAGAATATTCTCTAACTTCTGACCTCAGGTGATCTGCCTGCCTAGGCCTCCCAAAATGCTGGGATTATAAACGTGAGCCACCGCACCCAGCTTTAAGACAATAATTTTTAAAATTTTGTATACATTTTTGACCTACTAAGATTTTATTTATATTCACCTTCATTTGCTTCCAATTATTTCTATTCCTTTTTGTGCAAATGTTTTACTCATCTTGTTAAGGCTTTGGAATATAACTATTTGTAAGACCCTTGAAGACTGTGCTATTTTTTCATTCTTTCAGAAGTACTTTTTGTTGTCTTAGGTTTGTTGAAATTTGTGAGCCTCATAAATTTTGAAATTTTATTTCAACTTGAGGAAAGAGGGTAGTATTAATTTTTATTTTTAACTTAATACTTGCTTCTGCATGTAGAGGTTTTGTGCTTCTTACCTTTGCATTGATTTCCTCAGTTGAGAACTGGATCTCTTTTTGATGGCTTTAGCTTTGTTTCACAGCATTGCAGATAAATATTGTTCTTTAACAAACCACTTTAATATTTGGTGGCCTAAACAACAATCATTTATTTGCTCCTGATTCTCCAATTTTAACCTGGCTGTCACTTGTTTTTGTTCATGCGGTATAAGCTAAAGATATTTATTTGCATTTAGCCAGGAGCACAGTGGAGCCTTCCCAGCTGGAACAACCAAGGAGGTTGTTCACTACATGTCTGGTGATGGGACTGGCTGTCAGTGGGAGCACTCTGGTTCTCCTCTAGGTAGCCTAGTGGAGACTACTGTGTGGACTTTAGCAATCCACTCAAGTTTGCTTGCATTATAGAAAAAGGAAAAGAATGAATTTTTGGTAATTATCTTTAAAAATAATTTATCACACCACAGAAGAATGCAATATATTTAACTGTGAGTCAATACACCTTCAGCAATGTTTTCATCCGAGGACTACTGTTTCACTTCTTTACAACCCCAGCCAACCAACCCATTATTGTCTACTCTTGGACAGAGGTTTCAACAATTATCAATGTCTTTTTCTAGCTACTTCAGGTCCCTATTTCACACAGCAAACCTATCTCTGATCTTTGATGATGTGGAACTGTTTTGAACCCTTGTTACTCTTTGGATTGCAGGATGCGGTTCATCACATTCTTTTATATTGACCAGAAGTCCAAGAAGGGTTCTAATAATTAGAAAAAAACATAAAGGGGTCTATTTTAAATATTGAGTCATCAAGTATTGATAGCATTCACATAGAATTATACAACTTTGTTTTGGGCTTTCATATCTAGGAATAAGAGCTAAGGCTAGGCAATTTTTTAGTTTTCTGTTATTTTATTTTATTTTGCCTAACAGTCAGATTCTCTCTTTTTTTTTCTAAAATGAAATAACATTGATTTGAAGAAAATTACATTAAAAACAGGGCTTAGAGGTAGAAAATTTGGAAACTGCCATTTTACCCTTCATGGCTGAGAAAATTCTATATAGATATCCGCAGTGGTCTGTGGTTGTCACAGGCCCACAGGCCGAGGCAGTCCCACTTTGAATGTGCTCTGCATCACGTCTGGCTTGATTTGTGAATGAATGTTCCTATTAGCAATGTAAAACTTTCCATTTTGACTATAAGTAGAACAGGTGAAAGAACATAAATCATCAAGCTCTTTAGCGTCATTGACATAGAGACTCAAGGCAGATAATTTCTTTCACCTTCACCCTTGTCTGAGAAATATGTCAGATGCCCTTTGACATGTCTGAGTCTGATGTAGAAACAAGTCTGCACTTGTAGCATTTTAATAGCATCCTTTTCCTCAAATGAGCATTTTTATGTAGACTCATAAAACATTAGCAGTAGAAAGGATTTTTAACATCATTTTCTCTAAGTCATGCATCTCACAGATGTGGTTATGTTGCCTAGTTGAGAGGTTATCCAGGTCCTTTATGGCAATGGTAGAGAAAGATAATAATGGCAATGACAATGATGATGATGGCAATTCTCATTACTGAGCACCTGGTATGTGCCAGACAGTGTATTCTCAACGGTTAAAAAAAATTAACTCTTAATACTTACCATAAACCTCTAAGGCTAACCCAATTTCACATGAAGAAACTGAGCCCTGAATAGAATAATATATCCAAGGTTATAGCTACCAAGCAGCACTGGGTTCAGTGAGACCTCACATGTAGAGGGATTGTGGTTCTGCCAGCAAAAGTCCTAGAGACCCAGATCTATTAAAGGCCCAGTGTAGAACAATGAGAAGACCACTGGCTTTGGATCCAGAAAGAGTTGATATTGAAAACTGTTTTGATTATGCTGTGTTATCTTAAAAAAAAATTACTCAACCTCTGTGAACTTCAATTTCATCAGTCAAAGGGTGCTAGTGAACATTTCTATTTCATCAGGCTCTTGAGATAACTAAAGATGATGCACTGAGTGTAAAGTTATTAGAACCATACTGTACAATAAACTATACTTAGAACCACACTTACTATACAATAAGCACTAAAACTGGAAAAATAACACACATAATGTGTGTGTGTGTGTGTGTACCATTATTATGATCATACATACATATGCATGTACACTATTTACCATTAAACAACATGGGTTTGGACTGCACAGGTTGACCTAAATGTGGATTTTTTTCGATAATACTCTTATATCTGCCTCTCCTGCTTCCTGTTACACTTCTACCTCTTCAGTCTCTGCCACCCCTGAGACAGCAAAACCAACCCCTCCTCCTCTTCCTCCACCTCCTCCCCTTCCTCCTCCTACTTCCTGCCTTCTTCCTCCCCCTTTTCCTCCTCCTCCTTAGCCCACTCAATGACAAAGATGATGAAGACCTTTATGATGACCCACTTCCACTTAATAAATAGTCAATATATTTTCTCCTCCTAGTAATTTTCTTAATAGCATTTTCTTTTCTCTAGCATAATTTACTATAAGAATATAGTATATAATTTATATATTACATATAACATCCAAAATATGTGTTCATTGACTGTTTATATTATTGGTAAGGCTTTAGGTCAAGAGTAGGCTACCAGTAGTTCTGTTCTTGGGGAGCAAAACCGATTCTCGACTGAAGTAGGGGGTCAGCACCCTTAACTTAAGTGTTCTTTAAGGTTCAACTAATACTTTCAGGTTTTTGCCTAAATGTTGCTGCTCAGTGAGCCCTTCTCTGAACACCATACTTAATTTGACAGACTAAGTTCCCTGCCAGTACTTGGCCACTCCTTTCTTGACTGGACTTTTCTCCATATAGTTATTAACATCAACCATGCCTCTTATTTATTGTTTATTATTTGTCTTGATATATTGGCTTACCAGAACTATCTCTTTTATCTGTTTTATTCACTGCTCAGTTTCTAGAACTAGAGTTTGCTCAATAAATATTTACTGAATAAACTATTATTATTATATTTATTATTTTTTATCCAAGAATTATATCTTTTCTTCAAAGGTAATTATTATCAGCTGAATTGTGTATTCAGAAAATTCATGTGCTAAAGTCCTAACCTCTAAGACCTCATAATGTAACTGTATTTGGAGATAATGTCTTTAAAGAAATAGTTAAGTTAAAATGAGGTGTCTTTGTCAGTTTGCAGTGTTATAACAGAAATATTATACATTGGGTGGTCTAAACAACATAAATTTATTTTTCATAGTTCCAGAAGCTGGGAAGCATGAGATTAAGATGCTAGCCCATTTGGTGTCTGGTGAAGACTCATTTCCTGGTTTCCAAGGCCATCTTTTTGTATTCTCATATGTCAGAGAGCAGAGAGAGAGAGAGGGCAAGCTCTCACATCTCTTCTTAAAAGGGCACTAATCCCATTCATGAGGGTTCCAGCCCCATTTTCTAATTATCTCCCAAAGGCCTGACCTCCTAACTATCACATTGAGGGTTAGGATTTCAACATGTGCCTTTCGGGAAGACACAAATATTCAGTCTGTAGCATGCATTCATTTGGGTGGGCCCTTCTCTAATATGACTGGTGTTCTTCTAAGAACTGAAGATTTGGTCGTAGGCACACACAGAATTAAGACCGTGTGAGGACACTGAGAAGGCAGACATCTACAAGACAAGCAGAAAGTCCTCAGAAGGAGCCAAACTTGCCAACACAGATATATATATATATATATATATATATATATATATATATATATATATATGAATTCTTGTAAAATTTGGCAACACAGTCTGAGTTTCTTTCATCCATGAGCTGCTGCAGACATGTTTGTAGTTTGCAGTACTACTATAGATCCATGCCATATTGACACAAGAATTCTGGTATTTTCTATTATGTTATTCCCACAAAAAGATTTTTAAAATTTACAGTGTATTTTAATTGTATATACTGCATTATTTAATGTATTTATGGCAGTAGTAAATCTTTTTTGACAAGCCAACAAGGAAAATAAAATCTTCTGCTTACAAATTCATTTATCTGATGATTGGAAGACTAAGTTCTGCCTCTGTAAACTTCAGTTATTTCTTTTACATTGCCAGTGTACTCCTTGTTCTGGGTACTACGGGACACAATTATCATGGTAAGAATTTCTTGCCCTGAATTATTGTGTTATATATTTATGTGATTGGCAGTAAAGCAATAGGATTATTCCTGAAAGCCATTCTCTAACTGATACCATAGGATTGGTTGACATAAATGGATCCAACTAATTTAAAAATAGATGAATCCTGGCTGGGCTTGGTGGCTCACATCTGTAATTCCAACACTTTGGGAGGCCAAAGTGGGCAAATCATTTGAGGCTAAGAGTTGAAGTTTAGCCTGGCCAACATGGTGAAAACCCTTCTCTACCAGTTGCAAAACTTAGCCAGGCAGGGTGGCATGCAACTGTTATACCAGCTACTCTCTGGAGGCTGAGTCAGGAGACTCACTTGAACGTGGGAGGCGAAGGTTGCCGTCAGCCAAGATTGTGCCACTGCACTCCAGCCAGGGAGACAGAGTGAGACTGTGTCTCAAAATAAGTAAATAAAATAAATATAGATGAATCTCCAGCAATATGTCCTCTTTATATGAAGTCCAAGAATATTCAAGTTTACCTTCACTCAGCTAATATGAGGAGAAGTGGGACAGAAGCAATGTCAAAGAAAATGACTTGTTTTCACGCAATTAAAAGCATTAATTTGGAAAAAAAAATCCAGAAACATAATCAATGTGAACTCATGTGCAAGGTTCTTCCCAGAGTGTTTTAAGAAACCCACACAAGAAGCCCTGAAGCTAACCTTCACCATCTGCTCTTGTCCATATGAAACTTATTTTGCTTGATTGGGCCAGATTGGCATAAGGGCAATATAAATAGTAAACCCATTTAGCAGCTGTGACCTTTGAGGAAACATTGTAACATAAAGAGGGAAGCTTCATGCTCTGGCTGGCAGATGTAAGAAATTATAGTGATGTCATCTCTGCCATCTTATATAAGCAACATAGTACACATATTCAATCTAGTTTCAATATATTCATTTAGGCAACATTCATATAAGAGAAAAACAAAACAAAACAAAACATCCAGACCAAGTGCAGTGGCTCACGCCTGTAATCCCAGCACTTTGGGAGACCAATGCAGGTGGAACACGAGGTCAGGAGTTTGAGACTAGCCTGGCCAAGATAGGGAAACTCCATCTCTACTATCAATACAAAAAAAAACAAAACAAAAAAAACAACAAATAAAACCAAAATTAGCCAGGTGTGGTAGCAGGCACTTGTAATCCCAGCTACTCCAGAGGCTGAGGCAGGAGAATTGCTTGAACCCAGGAGGTGGAGGTGCAGTGAGCTGAGATGGCACCACTGCACTCTAGCCTGGGTGACAGAGCAAGACTCCATCTCAAAACAAAACAAAACAAAACAAAACAAGCAATAATAAAAAACTCCATCTTCCCCTGCAAGGTTGTCTAATCTTTTCATAATTTGGGTCACTTTTTACCCCATAATCACTGATCATGGGTATTGGGAAAGGGTTCTGGCCATTTTAACATCTTTTGTCCTTAGTCCAGACAAGGTTTGTTCTCAGAGGTATCTTTCTTGTAACTTCTTGGCATCTTTTGCTTTTGTGCACCTGCTTATGAATGCAACAGTTTCTGGGCTCTTCTCAATAGCTTAGCACCAGAAGTAATGCTTAACCTTTTTTTAGAATCCATAGATAAGAAAAAAAATCCAAAATTACGTGCCTCCTAAATATCTATTAGGAGAAAAATGAAGGCATGACTTTCCGAGACAAATGAAGGTCGAGTTATAACAGCATTGTCCTATTTAATAAAAAGAAAATGAAGGGTGACAGAGAGCTCTGACACTGTATCAAACTGAAGACCATAGGGAGGGATAAATAGCTAAAAGGGCTGTGATTTTAAATATGCTTAGGAGAGGAGGGCAATAAATTTCCTTGATTTTGATAGAAATGATGATTAGCAAAGGGAGGTATATTGAAAAGAGGCTTGAATAGAAGGTAAGAAATTACGGCTTCTAATGTTAATTGTGTAACAAGATGGGTAATGATATGACTTGGATGTTCGTAATCCCCATTGTTGGAGGTTGGGCCTGGTAGGAGGTGTCTGGATCATGGGGGTGGATCCCTCACTAATGGCTTAACATCAGCCCCTTGGTGATGAGTGAGTTCTTGCTCAAGAGTTCATGTAAGATATGGCAGTTTAAAAGCATATGGCACCTCCCGTCTCTCCTGCTTCCTTTCTCTATGTGATGTGCCTGCTCTCACTTTGCTTTCCTTAATGATTGTAAGTCTCCTGCAGCCTCACCAGAAGCAAATGCTAGAGCTATGCTTGTACTGCCTGCAGAGACATGAGCCAACTAAACCTCTTTTCTTTATAAATGATGCAGCCTCAAGTGTTCCTCTATATCAATGCAAGAACAGACTAACACAAGTAATAATGGGAGAATCACCATCCTCTATTTGTGTTAGAATTGTTATATATGAAATGGGGTTTTGACTAAGCAACATTTAAGGATATAAAAGCTAGGGACATCAAAACTAAAAATATGAACACTAGTTTTACATGAGAGTATGGGAATAGATAATGAAGATATCTTGAAGAAGATTCCAAAGGTTCCAAGAAAATAATATCTTACCACATAAATATATTCTCTCTAAAATGTATAAAACACTCTAGATGAGCCACTTTTGCTTAGTTCTCACAGGGACCTGAGGGAATTGGAAGGTAGTCTCAACTCACCAGCATGCTCTGAGTAACCATAAACAAGTTGTAACAACTATTGTGTCTTCAATTTTTCCAAAATGAAGGTCTCAGGCTTGCTAACTCTCAAATTCATCTTTAAGAACTAGCCAGGAAATGACAATAGAGCTGATTAAATCTGTGTTTCTGCAGTTTTGTTCAGACTTCAAATATATTATTGTGTGATGATACATAATTTCCCGATGCCAGGAAATTAATGTGTCTGTGACTTTATGGGGAGAGAAAAATGGATGGTTTGAGGTTAGTACTTTTTCTGAACTTTATCCTATAAGTCTAATCTCTTGGCTGATTTTGATCTGCATTCTTTCTCTTAATAAACTATACCTGTGAATATAATAACTTTCAACAAAATCTGTGAATCTTTTTAGGAAATTATAGAACCTGGGATAGTTTGAGAAACCATCAGAGCTTGCAATTGGTGTCAGAAGTGAGAGTGGTCCTGTGTGGACACTGCTGCTTAAGTTTGCTGTTGGCTACAACTCCTGCAGGTTTTCAAAGCTCTGCCTCAGGGGACTAACTACATTAGGACACAGCCTGGAGAATTCTATGCCTAAGGGCATCATAAGAAAAAAACGACGTACACACACAATGTAGAGCTTGGTAGAGAACACCATCAAGTGGTAGAAGCTATTAGCTCCATGATCCAAGCAAGACAGCAGACCATCCAGAAGTCTAATAGAAAGAAGTAAGGAAAGAGAAACCTAAGAAAATCTCTTCTGACACTGGAGGTCAGAAAGTCTGTACACACACGTTAGACTGCACAGATTCAGGAGGAATCCTTGTAAAATATGGGACAGACTTGAGTGCTTTACCAAGTCACACAGAGATTCCAATCAACACAGGCCAGAAGCCTCAATGCCATAATCTCTGACCAAACACTAAATGAACAATTGGCTACTCTGGCCCAGAGAGGGCTTCTAAGGACCCAAGGATCAAAAACTGTTAATCCTTGAACTGTAATAATAGTCTTGAGCCACACACACATCCAATAAATAAGATGTCAAGTGAAAAACACATGTTGATGAAAATGTGTAGAAAGGGGGCACTTATGCACTGCTGGTGGGAATGTAAAATCGTGCAGCTGCTTGGAAAACAGTTCAGTTGTTTCTCAAAATATCAAATATAGTGTTACCATCAGGTCCAGCAATTCCATTCCTAGGTATACACCTACCCAATAGAAATGAAAACATACCTTCACACCAAAAAGTTTAATTGATGATCTGCAAATATAGGATACTAGGATTTTCCTAGAGTCTCCATGGTCTAGGAAATGTTATTTCAATTTGGAGAAATTTTGCCTTCCCTTTTTTTTTTAAGACTTTTATCTTATTTGATTCTAGTCATTACTCATCTGATTGAAATCCTATTATTTGACAATCTCACTAGTCTCTGAATACAATTAAGAGCACAGGAGAAACATGGCCCCTGGACTGACAGTTGTTACAAAGAGGAAGTCTTCTGAAATATACCTCACATGGCAGCCTAGGGGGTTGGGAACTGCCATGGTTACTACCTGGTTTTGAGACTTTGGGGTAGTTTAGGATTATTCCAGAATATACTCTCACGGTTCAAATTGTGTGACCACAGCACATCCTGCTGTTTTCAGCAGACCAAGGCAGCAGTGTGAGTTGGACCCCTGAGTTGGGGTTAGCTGGTTTTATTTTAAATGCACTATATCTAGTTCCCTAAAAGATTTAGCAAACATCATGTGCTAAAATTTTTTAACTTCTAGTTTACAAAAGAAAACGAGCAGCTCAGACATAGGGTTATGTATGTACAATGAAGCCCAGGTGTCAGAAACACTTATGTAACCTATAAAACTCCCCCATGAGGGTTTCTTCCCCTAGCGTCACAGAGAGTTCAGTTTGTGTTTACGCAAATGAGAAAACAAATCAGTAGTTAACAGGAACACTGCTATGCTGACACATTAACATTCACTTTATAAGCAGAGGATGTCAATGAGTGCAGGTTAGCCCAGTGAGGACCCTGCCAGGCAGAGGAATGTACAGTGTTCCCCTCCTGCTGGGATGGCAAAAATAGATCCAGCTTTGTCAGCCCAAATCAACACAGAAGTGGAGTGGCTTTGTGAATGTGGATTAATGTAATATATTACATGCATATGGATGACTGGATATAAAGTTATGCATAAGTAGCAAAGATACTAGCTTTAGACTAACTGTATGTATTAGTTTCCTGAGGCTGCTGTAACAAATTACCACAAATTGGGTGGTCTGAAACAATGGATGCTCATTCTCTCCCATTAAAGGAGGCCAGAAACCTGAATCAAGCAGGGTTGGTCCTTTCCAGAGGCTCTGAGGGAAAAATTCTTCCATATCCCTCTCCTAACTTCTGGTGGCCACTGGCCATCCTGGAATTCCTTGGCTCAAGGCATTGTAATTTAAAACTCCGCCTCTGCTTACATGTGGCTGTATTCCTTTTGTTTGTGTCTTTGTCCACATTTTTCCCTTCTGATAAGGACATCAGGTACTGTAGGTTCCACCTGAATCCAATATGACCTCACCTTGAATTAATTACATCTGTAAAAATTATATTTCCAAAAAGCTTACCTTCACAGGCCCCTCGGTCTAAGACTTCAAAACAGCATTTAGTCTAGAATCTGATCACCTTGAACACATATGAGGGCTGGTGAAAAAAAGGCTCATATTCCATGCCTTGTGAAAGAGTAGCATGGAGGGGTAGTGTGTGAGGCATAAAGAAAGCATTTGGATACTTGGGTAGAGCTAGGAGGAGCCCAAAGAAGGTCTATATCTTTATAAGGCTGGCCCAAGATTGGGCTGTTAGTCAATAAATCTGCATTAAATTTCACCATAAGTCAGACGCTGTGGTGTGTATTGGTAATATGGTAGTGTACAAGATATACAGATCTCTGGTCCCAGGTTGGATAGAAGAAGAGAGGCTGATTACACATATAGCATGGAGTCTGGTATGCACATTGTCTCTGGTCCATTTTCTCCTTTGATTTATGCTAAGACCCAAAGACAGTGAGCTAAGAGCGAAATTAGAAACAGTAAAATGTGAACATGCACACTGTGTAAAACATCAGAAGCAAAAGACAACAGTTTGCTAGGTTATAAAAGGCCAGGAAAGTTCTGATGCATTGTGCTTTAAACCAACATATAGGGGAAGCATGTTAGTACAATCCCCGTGACAATGAAATTGGCCAAGAGGCATTTGTGCAGGCTAGAAACAGCACTGTATGACTTCCCCATTGCTGCAGTAACACATTGCCACAAACAGTGGCTTAAACATGCATTTAGTATCTTAGTATCTTACAATTTTGGAGATCAGAAGTCTGAAATAGGTCGTGCAGGATAAAAATGAGACGTTATCAGAGATGTGTTTTGAATGCTCTAGAGGATACCTTATTCCTTGACTTTTCTAACTTCTAGGAGCGAGCCACATTCCTTGACTTAAGAACACATCCCTTGGACTTCTGCCACTGCCATCACTTCTCTGCCTCTGCCTCTTCTGTCTCCCTCTTTCACTTATAACGACCCTAGTAATCAGAGTGGATACATCTAAATAATTTAAGATCATCCCCTGAGGATCATCTCAGGATTCTTAACATTATCACATCTTCCAAGTTCCCTTTTCCATGTAAACAAACATATTTATAGGCTTAGGAATTAAGATATGGACACCTTTGGGTGTTCCTGATTCTACCTACCAAAAGTACTCTCAGTCAACATTATCTGAAACCTGGGCATCAGAGGCCTCAGCTGGACTGGTCGCCAAAATTAGCAATCATTTGGTCAGGAAAGGCCCTGGACATTGATCCCCTTTATTCCTGGAAGCCTCTGTGTGTTCAGGTAAATATTAATTTACAATAGATACTTGTAGCTGGTATTGTTTATTGTGTGTGTATAAGCTCCTGAGAGTGGAGGTAGGGGTACTTTCATGCCTGCTCTTCAGTAATATTCAACTCTAATCTTAGTGCGGGCATCATGTTTAGTTTTCCGCATATACAACCTATGCCCAGTTCAAGTTCAATTCTGCCAAAATTCCCTGATACATATACAAAATACAGGAATATACTGTGTATATCATGTAATTAATATATGAAAATGTTTATATTCAATATGAATGATATATTTATCATTGAAATTGTTGTATGTAATCTGTATAATGAGTATGTTTTATAATCATTGTAATTCATAATGTGAATATTGTGCTGATATTAATATGAATACTATTATTTATATATGTATATTTTATACAACTATATTAAATATCTATAACACCTATATATATTTTATTGTAGCATTTTCCATTCCTTTCCTAGGATGATCAACTTAGATTGAACAAACTATAATATAAAAAGGATAATAGACTTTACAGTAGGCTATGGAGCATAATGTAAAATTTCAGACAAGAACCATCATGCATTGAGAAATTGCTTTATATCTTATATTGTATTATTTAATCCTCTTACCAATTGTATGGGATGGTGAAATCATAA
Organism: Cacajao melanocephalus; assembly: GCA_963573385.1. Lineage (NCBI taxonomy): Eukaryota > Metazoa > Chordata > Mammalia > Primates > Pitheciidae > Cacajao > Cacajao melanocephalus. Next base: position 37,371 of record CAUYLG010050490.1, read on the forward strand.
TTAGGTAAATTTTACATGTGAGAAAAGTGTAACTGAGAAGCCAGTGGCTTTTCTATGATCAGACAGCCAAGTATGTGTCAGAATGGGAGCTGAATTCCAGATTTTCTGATTAATCCAAGTCTGTCACTTAACATCATGCTAAACTTGGGACATTTGTGCAACTGTGAATAGATGTGTTAGTGATAACAGCTTATTCATAGAGACTGGTAAGGGTTAAAGTCATAAAATGAGATAATACATGTAAGATTTGATCAACTGTAAAACACCATGCAATTTGTTGTTAGAGAGCTTGCCACTGAGTGGATATAATGCTGTGTTAAATTGGGTGAAACAAGCTCTTCCATTTATAGAAGTTCAGAAAGGGATAATGTCAAAGTGTTATGGGAGAGATCGCTACCAATGCAAAATATCTGCTTTGATTAATTTAATTTCATACTCACAAATTTCTCATTTTGTTATTGATTCCGTCGTAGAGTTGAAAAGCAAGAGTTCAGCAAGGATAAATAATCTTTTTGACAGTGACTGGGTTCAAAATTAGAATGTCTCTAAAAGCTATATTCTTTTGTCTACTCTCCACTCACTTTGAGCCATGTGCATGTCCTCAGTGGGGAAAAGATGCTTTTGCATTTATTAGCACTCTGGAGTACTCACCTATGATTTGAAGACAGGCATGGTCCTGCAGGTGAAAAGGAGACAGACCCGTGATCAGATGATTATAACATAAAATCGTAATTATTTAAATAAATAAAGCTTTATCAAATTGACTTCCTAAGGCTCTTACCATCTGTATTTTTGTTTTTCCTGCAAGTGCAGTCTGGCTTTTCAAAATTCTGACAGTGATTGCAGGGAAAGCAGGGAGTATTGAAAAGAGAACAAAGTTCTTTTAAGGCCTTGGGGCAAACTCTGAGTTCTCTAGATGGATTTGCTTCACATTCTTTGGTGAAACCTCTGTGCATATCAAAATCTCTTGCAAGACACCATTCACTTTCCCTTCAGATGCACAATTTAGTGATGAATGTTTACCATTTCTCCACTTCTGTGTGCATATTTGTAACAAATTCAGATCTCCAACCTCTAAAATAACAAATACAGATTTGCAAATTTTCAATTTCTTTTGTTTTCCTTGAGACAAAAAGTATTACTTTTTAATCAATTGAGTTTAAATTACATTTTAATTTATTAAATTCTCAAGAATCTGCCTACAACAAGCACCTGGAATGCATTATTTTCTGGTCTTGAATATAGACGCTTCGGCTATGTCTCCACCCGGGTGCCTTTTGTAGCACCTACTCATTGTAAAATGCTTACTCTGTTACCCTACTCATAGAGTCTGCTCAGATGACCTTTTCTTCTAGAATGAGTTCCTTGTGTTTCGTTTTTACAGAGAACCCAGTGCTTATCTAAAACACTGAGCATATTGAGAGTGGAAAGTTTGCATTTAAATCTCTAATGTCTCCCATAGCATTTGAATCAAAGAGATAATTACTTAAAAATAAATTTTAAAAATTAGCAGTAAACAGAGAGCCAACAGAACAATCTACAATCCAAATGGAACATTCTCGTGAACAACATGAGTTTTACACTGAAAAAAGGTGTCACGCTGTCCTGAAACAATTAGGTAACACCCTTTCAGTATGTTGGACTCTAGCTCTGTTCTCCAATATTTCCAGTTTTATTCCTCTGGGCATAGGACCAGATTTTAGTTCACTCATGCAATACAGTTTAGACATGACCAAGATGCTTATTTAGGCCATGGAAGTACATGTGTCTCCTCTGGGAAAAATAATTTAAGAGCTAGTATGTGATTCTCCATATTTCCCTTTCCTGTGATATGGAGCCATGTGATCTTCCAAATTGGCGAGACTATATCTAAGCCTGAACTCTGATTAAGTCAGATACAGAGTAAACTCCCATCCCTGCCAACTTGCAATGGCTTGTGAACAATAAACAAATTTTTTTTATTACTTTAAGCCAATGAGATTTTGAGGTTATGGAAGCAAAAACTACTTTTTTTCTGAATAACATAATTAATATTGTTTATAAAATTGACATTTTAATGTAATTATCTTGGTTTAAATTGGTAATCTTCTGTTATTCTTTTATATATATATATATATATATATAATTGCACTTTAGGTTCTGGGGTACATGTGCAGGTCATGCAGGATTGTTGCATAGGTATATACATGGCAATGTGGTTTGCTGTCTCCATCACCTCGTCATAGTGAATGCCAGAAGAGATTTGGATAATTCCGCTTCTTGGGCTCTTATACATTTTCCCACCAAGTGCAGTAGCTCAAGCTTGTAATCCATTCCAGCCATTGGGAGGCAGAAGTGGTGTACAAGGAGACTTTTCCTCAGTTCAGATAAAGATGGGGTCCTTGTCACACAGCTGTGAAAATTTAGGCTCACAGACAATTTGAAGGCTGAATAAGGCAAGGTTCTACTGGGTAAAAGAGAAGAAAAGGGGAAACAGAGATCTTTCACAAAGCCAGAGTCCCTGCTGGTACGCTTCCTGCCTCGCAGTTCTGATCTCAGATTCAACACAGTAAGGAGAGGGGCTAGGCTCTTCCCAGCTGCAAACAGTGCAAACTTCTGTGGCTCCACCCTACTGTTCATTCTCCCTGGTGCGCAGGGAGCCCTTCCCACCTTTGTGTCTCAGTATGAGAATCACATGAGATGGGGAGTTTGAGACCAGATGGGGCAGAATAGCAAGACCCTGTCTCTAAAAAAAATTATTAAAATATATAGATGGGCATGGTGTACACTGGTAGTCCCAGCAACACGAGAGGCTGAGAGGGGAGGATCACTTGACTCCAGGAGTTTGAGCCTCTGCCGTGAGTTAGAATGGTGCCATTACACTCCAGCCTGGATAACAGAGGAAGACTTTGTTTCTAAAACATAAAAACACCTTTCCTCCCTCATCTGTGAACAAATGTACATGACAGCTCACCTTGAGGTGTGCATTCTATAACAAAAGGAAGGCCCATTTCATTCACTTGAGAGTTTTAAAAAATAATAGAAAGCTATGTTTATATCCTGTACTGTACCTTAAAAAGTTTTGCTTGCTTTGGTCTGTCAGAGACTATCAGAAGCCCAAATGTCTGTATTCTAAATGAGAAAGGAGTAACCATAACTGAATTTCATCACTTTGGTCATCTCAGGAGTAAAGCAGCAAGCGGAGAAGTGGTCATCTTAATAATTAGAAGTGATAACTGGGTGTTGTCATTGTGCTTGACTGTGGATAATAAACTTCACAGTATCCCTACCCCCAAATTTTCAATGTATATGGAATATAAATTCTGCTAAAATCATTAACATTGTTTAAGAAAAAAAATCTCATGAGCTGAGGGCCAAGGAATCCGTCAGATATGTGATATAGTTATTCTTTAATGTTATGTATTAGTCCATTTTTACACTGATGTAAAGAATTCTTAGAGACTGGTAATTTATTAAGCAGAGAGGGTTAATTGACTCATAGTTCCGTATGACTGGGGAAGCCTCAAAAAACTTAGAATCATGATAGAAGGGGAAGCAGCCATCTTCTTCACAAGGTTGCAGGAGAGAGAGAGAAGCAAGAAGGAGGAACTTCCAAACACTTATAAAATCATCAGATCTCATGAGAACTCACTATCATGAGAACAGCCTGGAGAAAGCGCCTCCGTGATCCAATCCCTCTCTTGACAAACAGGGATTACAGGTTCTTCCTTTGGCACATGGGGATTACAATTGAGATGAGATATGAGTGGGGACATAGAACCAAACTATATCAGCTACTTTGGTGAAAATAGGTATTTTGTTCAAAATGCTTCTGAATTGCCTTTAAGACTTCTGAGTTTTCTTTCACTGACGAAGTAATACCTATTTGGCTCTATTTATTCCCCCTTCCCACAAAGTGGCTTCTTGTGTAATTTTAGATAAAAATTCCTCTAAAACAAGGAGGCAGCATACAAACATGAAAAAGCCTTCAAGTTTTGACATTTAAGAGGACATTCTAGGAGTAGTTACACTGAGTGTGACAAAGTGTTAGGAGAGACTCTGGCTATAAAAACAAAAACACTAGGATGGCATAGTACAGAAGTAATTGTCTTCTGTGAAAGAAGACTGCCTAATGGTAATTATTGTGGTAATAATAACTAACACTTTTTATGTGTCAGTAACTAGGAACTAGATATGTTGATTATATTTACTCAATAGTGTAAAATATTAGCCCGTTTTACAGATTCACAAATCCAGACACTGAGATAAGTAGTTCAAGGTCATACTCATATGTCCAGTAAGTACTGGAGCTTGGATTCAAATACAAACATACACCAAATACTCTTATTAGAGTAAACTCATAAATAAATATTCATGATGATATTAGGAAATTATGGCAACATTAAAAGGTGTTCAGGGTAATATTTTGGAAGTTAGAAGGTATGCATCAGTTTTCTTTTTTTGAGACAGAGTCTTGCTGTGTCGCCCAGGCTGGAGTGCAGTGGCACAATCTTGGCTCACTGCAACCTCTGCCTCTGGGTTCAAGCGATTCTCCTGCCTCATACACACATACATATACACATATATGTACACACACACAAATATATGTGTGTATATATGCATGCATCTATACATATATATGCCTTATCATTTTAATCCATATGTATATATATGTGTGTGTGTGTGTATATATATATATATATGGGTATATACGTATCTCTGTATAAGTATATATACATATATACATGTACATGCACAAATATATATGTATATATATGCATATATGTATTATTATATATATACAGCATCAAATATATGTATTCAAATATATGTATTTGAAATACGTGTGTATATATATAGCTTCTGTGAAATATATATATGCCCACACATATGTATATGTGTGTGTGTATGTATATACACACACACATATATATATATTTCCTGCTCAGAAGTTATGTATAGACTAAGTTCAGAGACACTGAGAAATTTAAAGTCACAAAATCTCAGGAGTTAGAAACAACAAAATTTGTTTCTTACTCAAAGTATTTATTGGTTGATTGTGGTTGTGGTCAACTTTCTTTTTTCATTCTTTGGTCCAGGCTGAAGAAAGAACTTTCAGTTACGAGTCCTTTTTTTTTTTTTTTTCAACAAAGAGAAAAGAAAAACTGTGGAAACACATAATGATTTTTAAAGATTGTGTTCATTTGGATGTCATGTTCCTTTGAGCAAGTGAGTCACATGGCTGACTAGGCATTACGATGGTAGAATTTTTTTTCCCTAGAGGAGAGGCACCAAGGAGGTCTTGTATGTGTGGATGAGGTAGAGACTAACAAATAATACAATCTCCTATACATAGAAAATTGGCAGCAAAACTGTCTCTCAACCTCAGAACCTTTAATTTCAAGTGTAGTTTTAATTTTACTGCACACTAGCTGACAAGCAACCAATTTGATAATGGCAGTCTCAGAAAACAAAACAACTGCTATTGCAGAGCTGAGTACTCCTTTGCCTTTTATGCACTGAGATCTCATACATTTCCAAATTCGCTGTGAATAAATTGAATCTCAAAGAGAAGATAATTATTATCCTTGAATAAATAATATGATGTCAAATATTAGGTAGACCCTTAAGTCTATGTTGATCTATTTGCTAGAGGTTTTTCATTCCTCTTTTCCCAGACACACTCATGAGAAACATTTATCTTAAAATTTCCCTGATTCCCACAGTAATGAATTCATACTGGTTTACTCAAACTAGGTATTACACTCAATCTCACTTTTTGTCACTTAAGGCTGCTCCCTCAGTGGAAATAGAATAACTTTAAGGATGTCTTAGCCATTCTCCTTTTCTGAACCATGCCAACAATGTACTATTTACATAAGCCTGCTATTGACTTAGGACTTAGCCTTCTTTATCCAGTCTGAACATGACAAAATCCTTAAGAGGAAACTGAGGGATATTTTCCCAGCCTTTTAATGATTATTCTTTTTCTCTTTGGGAGTCTTGCCAAATCTTAGCTCTGGGCTTGACCCTACATATCTGAAGACATTTTCAAATTCAAGTCCCTCTGTGATCTCTTTCCTGTATTTATCCCAGCTTCCAAAATGGAACTTAAAAGAAAAGTAAAGAGAGAAAAAAGAAATTAGTGTTATGCATTCCCCTCATTCTTCTTTTTTAGACTTTATGCAAAGATTACAGTATTTTCTTATTCTTGTCACTTGGCCAAGATTTGCAATACATATGAAACTCATTGCTGTTATACTTTTTCATTATGAATCAGTCTTTCTACTCACCTGAGCTGTTATTCCTGGAGCTGCTTGTTGGGCTCTTTTAATGTATAAAGTTCAACATTTTATTGCAAGTGTGTAGCTTTGTCAGGGTAAAAGAGGAAACAAAACTTCTTTGTAGAAAAGCAGTCAGCCTTGGGACAGAAGGTGAAGATGACCAGGGTTTCTTAGTGCCTGTATTAGTCACAGTTCTCCAGATAAACAGAATCTGTAAGATATACATAGATATATAAGAAGGATTTGTTATGGGAAATAACTCACATAATTATGAAGGATAAGAAGTTCCATAATGTGTAAGTTGGAGAATCGGAAAAGCCAGTGGTAAAATTTTGCCTCAGCGCAAAGGCCTGAGAACCAGGAGCTCTGTTGTCAGAAGGTGAGAGAAAATGAACATTCTAGCTCCAGAAGGGAGAGTGAATTTATCTTTCTTTCAACTTTCTATCTGGGCCCTCAGTAGACTGGCTGACGACCACTCTCATTTGTGAGGATGACCTCCTTTACTCAAACTCCTGATTCAAATGCTATTCGTTTCCTAAGACACACCCCAAAATAATGTTTACCAGGTTTCTGGGCATCTCTAAACTCAGTAAAGTTGACACATTTAATTAACTGTTACTGTGTCTGAGCTAAAATTGATGACCGATTTCTACCTGAAGATTCTCCTCCCCATCTATTTACAGAACTTATCTTTGATCATTGTGTGTAAGAGGCAATATGCCCCATCATTTAAGGGTCTAATTGGAGAACCCAGCCCACCTGGGTTTGAATTCTTAGTTGCTTGACTGATCCTAATTATGTTATGTAGCTGTTTCAATTTTCTGTTTTCAATTTTTTATAAAGGGATGCATAACAGTACTTACATCTTAAGGTCACTATCTGTATTAAATAAAATAAAAAATAAACATCTTACATCATGCTTAGCACAGAATTAATTCTTATTAAATGTTAAGTATCATTGATGGCAACTTGGATTAGGACACTGACCTTCCTTTTTTTATTTCCTTCACTGTTATAGCGGTTTTGATAAGATAATTTTATTATTTTAATTTTCAGTGATTTCATTTAAATGTTGTATTAGTCAATTTTCATACTGCTATGAAGAAATACCCAAGACTGGGTCATTTATAAAGAAGAAGAGGGATGGGCTCTTTATAAAGAAGAAGAATGGGCTCACAATTCCACGTGGCTGGGAAGGCCTCACAATCATGGCAGAAGGTGGAGGAGAAACAAAGGCATGACTAATGTGGTGGCAGGCAAGAGAGCTTGTGTATTATTTTTATTTTATTTATATATATATATATATATTATTGCATTTTCAGTTTTGGGGTACATGTGAAGAACATGCAGGATTGTTGCATAGGTACATACATGGCAATGTGGTTTGCTGCCTTCCTCCCCATCACCTATATCTGGCATTTCTTCCCATGTTATCCCACCCCAACTCCCCACCAGCTGCTGTCCCTCCCCTAGTTCCCCCCTCAGACCCCAGTGTGTGATGCTCCCCTCCCTGTGTCCATATTTTCTCATCGTTCAACACCCATCTATGAGTGAGAACGTGCAGTGTTTGATTTTCTGTTCTTGTGTCAGTTTGCTGAGAATGATGGTTTCCAGGTTCATCCATGTCCTTACAAAGGACACGAATTCATCATTTTTTATGGCTGCATAGTATTCCATGGTGTATATGTGCCACATTTTCCCTGTTCAGTCTATCATCAATGGGCATTTGGGTTGCTTCCAAGTCTTTACTATTGTAAACAGTGCTGCAATGAACATTCATGTGCATGTGTCCTTATAATAGAATGATGTATAGTCCTTTGGGTATATACTCAGTAATAGGATTGCTGGGTCAAATGGAATTTCTATTTCTAGATCTTTGAGGAATCACCACACTGTGTTCCACAATGGTTAAACTAATTTACACTCCCACCAACAGTGTAAAAGTGTTCCTATTTCTCCACATCCTCTATTGCATCTGTTGTCTCCAGATTTTTTAATGATCGCCATTCTAACTGGCGTGAGATGGTATCTCAATGTGGTTTTGATTTGCATTTCTCTAATGACCAGTGATGATGAGCATTTTTTCATATGTTGGCCACATAAATGTCTTCTTTTGAAAAGTGTCTGTTCATATCTTTTGCCCACTTTTTGATAGGGTTGTTTTTTCTTATATATTTATTTTAGTTCTTTGTAGATTATGGATATTAGCCCTTTGTTAGATGGGTAGCTTGCAAAATTTTTTTCCCATTCTGTTGGTTGCCGGTTCACTCTAATGATTGTTTCTTTTGCTGTGCAGAAGCTCTTATGTTTAATCATCTCATGCCTTCTTATGTGGACTCTTGTGATTACATTTAGGGCCCATTCAGGATAATCTTCCTGTCTCAAGATCCTTAATTACATGTGCAAAGATGTTTTTTCTATATAAGGTAACATCCATAGGTTCCAGGGATTAGGGCAAGTCAGTGCTAAACATTCCTGCAGGGACCCTATGAAACATCATCATGAGGTCATTATAATCCGTTTAATTTCCTCAATTTTATAAATAGCAACAACTTGCTAATGTGCACATATATTTACCTACATAACTATAGAGTAAGTTTACAAAAAAATGACTGATAATCTCATTACCCTGCATTTAAGGATTGCAATAGCCACATGGTCATGAATACTCTAGAATTTATACTATTCTATCAAGTAGATGTCCTATAATTCAGTTAACCAGTTCCTGAGTATTGGGTATTTAGGCTGCTTATGATTATTTATTATTATAAATAAGGTTAGGAGCAGCAACATTCTGCTGCCTTAGCGACAAAGTTTTGAATGCTTAGCTGGCAGACTCTATAGCCAACTATAGAGTCATCAGTGTTGGCTTGCTCCCCATAGTTCACTGTCTCCTGGGCTGAGCCCTGGTGGGTACGGCAGTACATCAAGGACCTATGACTGGTGTCTCTGCTCCAGTAAATGATGACCCTTAACTGCCTGTCTTTTTCATTCACCCTGTCAGCGGACCCCTTAAACTGGACCCTGGGTACTGGAATAAAATATACAACATCTTTCCATTTAAGGTTTACACACAAACAGCAACATCATGGGACCTCTAGTGTATCTCTGTTACACTTTCCAGCTCTGAGAAAACAAAAGTATTAAGTGAGAAAAAAATACTTAATATTTTTTTCTAGAAAATGTTAGCATAGGGGAAGAGCATATAAGGGATGACAAATGAGCCTGATTTTCCATAGTATGCAATTCCATTCTTGGTAGGAAATCAGGTATTTTTTCACTCTTTCGGGCCACTAGATTACTTTCATTATTGAACTGTAGAATCTGCTATGAGTCATAACTAGAATATACCAGGTTTTATCCTAGAAACCTAAAAAATGTAATTTTGTTTCTCTGGCATGTCTTAATGAGTAGAAACTGAGAATGAAACAGACTTTATAAAAGGCACTGTTTTTAATATCCTCCCCTCCAAAATATGAATGCCTAAACACTGCATTCATCAGAATGTACTTAAGTAACAAAAATACAGTGAGAGAGACAAAGAGTGATTTTCTGAAAAATACTGAAGGACTGGAATTAATTTCAAGTTCAAAACAGAATCTTCCATAATCCTGACAATGTGAATTTCACCTGGGCACACAGGAACTCAGCAGGAAATTCAGTTGTTGCTTCATTTAAGGCCCAAATCAGGGCCTCTGTGGGGTCTCTTAGGTATATCGGAGAGTTATCTTAGTCCATATGTAGTTTTTCTATTACCTTTTTTCTAATGTGTGTGAAAGGAACATATCTCTTTGACCTGAAGAAGAAGCCCAATAAATATTTGTTGAATTTACGTTTAGAAGATGTTTGACCCTGGTAGTTGGGCAAATTACATGGTAACATAGGATGATACTTTGTTAGTAGAGATGCACTCAGACAGGAATCAGACAGAACTGGAAGAGATCTTAATGGAAATCAAGCCTGAATTTCTCATTTTACAGAGGGAGAAGTGAAGTAAAGAGTTATAAGGTAGCTTAGAAAAATATTTTCTCTGGTTGGGAAAATGAAAGTCTAGCAAAGAAGCAAAACCTGGGCTAACAGTCGACAAGGACTTCTTGACCTATATATGCAGACCACATCACAGTCAAGAACCTTTTTAGCCCCATTCAATATTTGGACAAAATACTTCTGGAAATGGTTTCTATTACATACCATGTTGGCTTGAGAATAAGTTAAATAAATGTCTGAAACACAGATTTTAAAAAAAGATTTGCACAAGAAATACCTAAAAAGTAATGATGGGGCACAAAAATGTGGCTTCAAAATAATTTAGGAACTTTGATTTATGTGATATTGGTCACGTCTATATATAGTGTCAATCTAACATTAATTAAGAACTAACTGGGCAGTTTGTGAACCAGGCAAATCTTCAACTTTTCTTTCTTCTCCTTTCCACTACTTGCATTTTTATCAGTTTACTGTTTATTATCCTTTTTTACAAAAGAGTGCAAATGAATGGAGAGTTGAAAAATTTCCCTACCACGTAGTTCTGATAAGGACTCGTGATGAAAAATGGAAGAATTAGCTAAAAGAACTTCATATATGAAAAGAGAGAGAGTTGAAAAGTGTTTCATATCCAGCCTCAATCAGTAAAGAGAGGTTAGTCCTTTGATCTTAACTTTTGATTTAACTGACGACAGTGGGTTTCTTGCTTTCCTCAGAAACAAAGTAAAACAAAATAGAAAAAGAACATGAACACGGTCTAATTCTTTGTGGGCTCAATCTTTTCTCTGTATATACATTTCTATCTCCATGCAGTCACATAAATTACATTCCACATATCACCAGAATATAACACCAATGACAATATCATTGACACCCCAGAATTGCCAAGATCTATAAACAGTAGAATTTCATTGTGTTGTTAGTAGACGTGTCTTGGCTGTTTTATTCCCTCTTAAAGTCTTTCAATCCAAGGAACTACAAGCACTATGCTTGCAGTCAGTGATGGTATCCTTGATGAAAACAGTAGTTTTATTTGGTTCTCCAAGCACTGCACCCATAGGCATCTGAAGATGTAATTCAAACTTCTCTGGGCCTTCCACGATGGGCTGTCCCACGTCATCAAGGATGGTCACTCGGAATGTCTGCATGCGCACTCCTGGAGCAAAGTCCAGATTTCGGTTGATGCCAACATAATCCGTTCCAGCTAGTGAAAAAGGAACAGGCACTAGTGAGACTGTAGGATTTGTCATTAAGTTTTCCTTCGGAGAAAAGTGAGCACTCTCATCAACTCTGTGGCATTCTCCTTTGTACTCAACACTCTCAGAATCATATATGGTGGGTTTGATCCCCAGAAGGGGGCCCTTCCATATTCTACCAAATGCCTTGTAGTACCTTGTGCCATGCCCACGTGCCATCCTCACCAGTGCTCTACACATCTAGACCAGGCACATCACCTTCCAACCACTTCCACCAAGATCCTGCCAATGATATTGAAGGATCTCTGAAGGCAGCTTCGATTTGAAATGAAAGGATTTGGCTTTTTTATTTTTAATCCTGAAGATAAATATAATACATTTTATTTTGATTAGGTTTCACTCATTCACTTTTGTCAGACATTTATTTTAACCTCACAACATTATGCTCAATTTTATGAAGCCATGAAGTTCTGCCATTCTTTGGGTTGTTATTGATCATTTTGCAAGCTAGCCCACCTCACCATACAGCTTCTTTGCGACTTATTTGAAAAGTCATCAAATGTAACGATAGTAATGTTTGATAATCAACGGAATTAAATAGAAACAACCTAGAGTGATATAAATATAAAAAGAAATCGAGGAACAGGAAATTTATATTGTCTCAAGGTAATTCTCCATAAAATATTTATTAATTTCAAAGGAAAAAAGTGAATATAGTGAGGAACCCTGGCAGATACTACCTTACCCAAGTGATCAAAGTTAATAACCACCAGTAATGGGATAAATGGAAACTGTGTGCCATTTGACAGAATACAATGGGAGGATAGTATCATCTTTGTGATATTCCTGCTAAAGATGCATTACCTGAATCTAATATTGGAAAACCAACAGACAAACCCAAATTGGAAGACATTCTACATAGTATAATAACTGGGTTGTAATCTTCAAAAGCATCAAGGTGTTGAGAGGACTGATGAAGAAAACAAAAGCAGACATGGCAGCTAAATATAATGCGTGATTTAGAACTGGATTCTTTTGCTGTAAAGAATAATTTGAGGACAACTGGTGAAATTTTAATGAGGTCTGAGTAGATTATGGAAGTGTATCGGTTAATTTCTCAGTTTATGCTTGTTTTGTGGTTACACAAGAGAATGTCTTTGAAGGAATTACATTGTAAGTTTTCTGAGACATCTTTCCAAACTTACTCTCAATTGTTAAGAAAAAAAAAAAAGCATCTCACTCTACTTACTGCTGTTTGGTAAATTTGAGATGACTCCAAAAAAATTTTTTAAAGGCACCAAATAATGACATTAAGAAAACAAAACAAAGCCAGGCCTGGTGATTCATGCCTGCAATCCCAGTACTTTGGGAGGCTGAGGTGAGCAGATCACTTGAGGCCAGGAGTTCAAGACCTGACTGGCTAATATGGTGAAACTCATTTCTATTAAAAATACAAAAATTAGCAGGGCGTGGTGGTGAGTATCTGTAGTTCCAGCTACTTGGGAGGCTAAGGCTCAAGAATTGATTGAACCTGGGAAGCAGAGGTTTCAGTAAGCCCAGATTGTGCCACTGCACTCCAGCCTGGGCAACAGAGCGAAAGCCTGTCTCAAAAAGAAAGAAAACAAAACACGATTATAGTGAAAATTACTAAGGCAGGAGAGTAATGGAGAAAGCTTTGTATCTCATTCACTTTGACTCAAATCTTGGTTTATTGCTTACTTGTACTAATTCTTTAACCTGTTTGAGTCTCAGTTTCTTTTCTTCAACTGCAAAATGGGGATAATGATAGCTACCTTATAAGGTTTATTGTGAAGATTAGAGATAGTAGAGCAGGGATACTGACAATATCTGGCAAATAACAGGCATTAAAAACACAGAAGTTATAATAATTATTAATGTAACAAGTTATAATCATACCTTGTAAATATATATATATAAGATTAATATAGGTAACTAACCTGAGAAGATGTCAATTTTTTTTTTTTTTTTTTTTTTTTAACATGGGGTTTCACCATGATGGCCAGGCTGGTCTTGAACTCCTGACCTCAGGTGATCCACCCACCTCGGCCTCCCAAAGTGCTGGGATTACAGGCGTGAGCCACCGCGCCTGGCCAAGATATCAGATATTTACTAGGTTCAGTGGGTTATCAAGTATAAACCATTGCTTCTGCAACTCTACTTGTTAAACCCATGAATCACCACCCCAAGCATGGATGTTACTTCTATTAGTTCATCCCTACCAGACAGCCAGCAGAGGCATCATTACTTTTATGCAGAGGTTTATCTAAAGGAATCTAAATTTCCCTTTCAAACCACAAGCAAAAAAGTCCAATGAACCAAATGGGTTTATTCACTCTTGGTTTCATGGATACATACAGAGTGAGACATGACCCTCGCATCCCAGGTCAGGAGGCGCTGCCCAGTAAGAGATAGCAGGGGCGGGACTCATGGGGAAAACAGTCTGTTTTCTGAAAATTTAAAATTAAAATTTTCTGTCTGACCTTCTCTGAAAATTTAAAAAAGAATGAAAAAAAGGAGAGGGGAGTGCCAAGATGGTTAACTAGAAGCAACGAGTGTGTGTTGCTCTCATGGAGAGGAGAGAGAACGGTGAATAAACGCACAAGCTCTTCAGCTGGATTATCTGGGTGGACAGGTTGGGATTCACCAGGAAGCAACATGACCCACAAAGAACAGAGAAAAGTGAGACAGGACTGCTGCCCATCTAGGACTGGGGTGAAGCCAGGAGAGGATCACCACTGTGGGTAAATGGTGAGTGCGAGTCTCCTGGGACCCACAGTTCTTCCATGAACCTTTGCAACCCTGAGCTCAGGAGATACCCCATGACCATCCCCACCACTGGCGCCTCCAGACAGACATAAAGAGCTATATGGAGACTGGGCAGAACTAAAGCTCAGGCCTTGGACCCCTGGGAACCCTGGCACCAGCAGCTGCAAGTCCTGCTGCCTCGCATGCCCCCAGGATAGGGGCTGAATCCACAGAGCTGAAGAGCAGCTGGACTGCACACCCTGCCTCCACTGCACTCGCTAAACAGACCCTAGCATGGCCACTTGAGCTAGCAGGCTGGCAGCAGCCCTGCACTTCCCTGGGATGGAGCTCCTAGTGGTAGCAGGCAGGCCTGTCAGTTTTGCGGGTCTGTGGCTCTGGCCCCCGCAGTCTTCAGGCTCTGAAGAGAGCAAAAGAATTGAGAACTAATGTGACCCCCAGCACAGCACAGCTGCCTTATGGAAAAATAGCCAGACTGTTTTCCCCATAAGCCCTGCCTCTGCTACCTCTTACTGGGCAGGGCCTGCTGATCTGGGATGCCAGTCACCTCAGCCCCACCTAGGCCCTCAGCTGGTAGCCGCTCTGCACTTCCTTGGGATAGACCTCCCAGAATTAGCAGTGCCACCATTTTTGCTGCTCCACAACCCCTGCTCCTGCTGTGCTCAGGCTTGGGAGGGAGCAAAGAGATTCAGGACTAACTCAGGCCTCCAGCCTGACAGTGCAGCAGCCTTACAGAAAAGTGCCCAGACTGTTCTTCATTTGAGTCCCTGCTTCTGTTACTCCTCACTGGGCAGAGCCTCTCAATCTGGGAACCCAGCACAGCCACCTTGTCCCCACCTGAACCCTTCAGTCATCGGTGGCTCTGCCTTTCTCTGGGGAAGAAATCCCAGAGGCAATGCAAAACCTCTCTGCCATTGCAGCTGCCGTGGCACTGCCCTTACTGCCCTCTGGCTGGGGAAGGAACAAAGGACTGGTCAAGTCACTGGCACCTCCAGCATGCCACAGACACCATACAAAAGGGAGCTCAGTTTCTCTTCCTTGTGAGCCCTCACCTTCTACTGTTCACCAGGCAGGGCCCTCAGCTCAGGACTGCAGAGCAGCTGCCCTGCGTCTGGCTGAGCATTCCCACTGGTAATGGCTCTGTGTCTTCCTGGGGTGGAGCTCCCAGAGGCAACTGACAGCCCCTCTGCCACTGCCACGACAGTGGTTCCACCAGTGCTGTCCTCAGACTGGAGCAGGAACAAAGGGTCTGAGGGCTTTACTCCCACCTCTAGCATGCCAGTTGCTATATGGAGAGGTGCTAAGATCTCTTCTTTGCGAGCCCCTACCTCCCTGCTTTTCACCAAACAAGGCTCCTGGCTCAAGCCCACAACACAGCTGCAGCACCTCCTGGCTGAACATTTCCCTTGGCAGTGGCTCTGCATTTCTCTGGGGTGGAGCTCCCTGAGGCAACTGAAAGTTCCTCTGTCATGGCCACTGCAGTGGTACTGCCCTTGCTGCCCCCAGACAAGAAAAGGAACAAAGATTCTGAGTGCTTTACTCACACCTCCAGCTCTCAGCTGCCCTAAGGAGAAGAGGCCATTCTGTCCTTCCTGTGAGCCTCCTGGACCCCCCTGTTCATCATGAGGCAGGCCCTCCCCAGCCCCCCAAGCTTGGGCTCACAATGCAGCCACTCTCATTGGTAGTGGCTTTATGTTTCTCTAGGGTAGAGCTCCAACAGACAAGTGAAAGGCCCTCTGCCATTACCACGGCTGAGGTCCCTGTCCCTGTTGCCCCCAAGCTGGAGAGGGAATGTAAAGCCTGAGCTTGCCCCAGGGGTGTGGTGTGTAGCTTAGGTGTCCAAAACCGAGATCTGCAGCCAGCACTCAAGTGGCAGAGGAGCCCATACTGTTAGAGAGTGCTGAGGGGAAACATGGCTGCAAACAACAGAGGAGCCATGTGGCTGAGTAAGGGCCTGCCTACCAGCCATGACACTTACACACTATCTGCTAGATCACAGCCCAAACTTCAACACCAAAAATACTTTGCATATACCACCCTGTGAAACCAAGGACAAGAATTCAGCTACAAATGAAGACCCTGAACAAAGCCTTGACCCCCTGCTGAAAACATCCAGAAACAAAATCAATTGACTATGCTAAGATTAAGCCACAGTTAAAGGAATATCAGCCCACACAAATGACAAAGAATAGCATAAGAACTCTGGCAACTCAAAAAGCCACAATGTCTGCCTTCCTCCAAATAACTGCTTCCCCAGTAATGGTTCTTTACCAGGCTGAAATGACTGAAATGACAGACATAGAATTCAGAATATAGATAGGAATAAAGATCATTGAGATTGAGGTGAAAGTCAAAACCAATCCAAGGAATCTAGGGATAACAATAAAATGATATGAGAACTGAAAGATTGAAGAAAGAACCAAACAGCTCTGATAGAGGTGAGAAACACACTACAATAATTTCATAATAAAAATTTTAATTAATTAATTTAATTTTTTGAGACAGAGTTGAACTCTGTCACCCAGGCTGAAATGCATGGCTCATCGCAGCCTCAACCTCCTGGGCTCAGATGATCTTCCCTCCTCAGCCTTTCAAGTAGCTTGGACAACAAGTGCATGTTGCCATGCCTGGCTAATTTTTTCTTTGTATTTTTTTAAGAGACAGGATTTTTGCCATGTTGTCCAGGTTGGTCTTGAACTCCTGAGCTCAGGCAATCTACCTGCCTAGGCCTCCAAAAGTGCTAGGATTAAAGATGAAAGCCACTGTGCATGGCCAATTGCAAGTATTAACAGCAGAATTGACCAAGCTGAGGAAAGAATCTCAGAGCAAAAAGGTTCCCTGAATGAACACTAAAACAACCTTTGTTTAAAAACCAAATTAAAGTCAAAAGTAAAGAAAAAAGAATAAAAAAGAATGCACAAAACCTCTTCTTAGAAATATGGGATTATGTAAGGAGACCAAATCTACTACTCACTGGCATCCCTGAAAGAGAGGGAGAGAAGCCAAACAACTTGGAAAACATATTTGAAGATATTGTACATGAAAATTTCCCCAGCTTCACTAGAGAGGCCAACATTCAAATTCAGGAAATGCAGAGAATCCTGCAAGATACTGTACTAGAGAATTATTCTCCAAGATGGACATGAAAGAAAAAAATATTAAAGGCAGCTAAAGAGAAGGGACAGGTCACCTATGAAGAGAACCTCATCAGACTATCAGCAGACCTTTCAGCAGAAACTCTACAGGCTAGAAGAGATTGGGGACCTATATTCACCAACATTAAAAAAAAAGGAGCTCAACCAATAATTTCATATCCAGCCAAACTAAGCTTCATAAAATAAGGGGAAAGAAGATCCTTTTCAGACAAGCAAATGCTAAGGGAATTTGTTACCACCAGACATAACTTACAAGAGGGTTTTTTTTTTTTTTTTTTTTTTGATGGAGTCTTGCTCTATGACCCAGGCTGGAGTGCAGTGGCACAATGTTGGCTCACTGCAACCTCTGCCTCCTGGGTTCAAGTGATTCTCCTCCCTCAGTCTCCTGAGTAGCTGGGACTACAGGTACTCACCACCACACCTGGCTAATTTTTGAATTTTTAGTAGAGTCAGTGTTTCACCATATTGGTCAGGCTGGTCTTGAAATTTTGACCATGTGATTCACCTGCCTCAGCCTCCCAAAGTGCTGGGATTACAGGTGCGAGCCTCTGCACCTGGCCACGAGAGGTTCTTAAAGGAGCACTAAATATGGAAATGAAAGACCGTTATGGCCACCAGAAAAACACATTTAAGTACATAGACCATTGACACTATAAAGCAACTACACAATTGAGTCTGTATAATAAACCAGCCAACAAGATGACAGCATGAAATCCTCACATATCAATATTAACCCTGAACGTAAACATGCTAAATGCCATTAAAAGGCCATAGAGTTGCAAGTTAGATAAAGAAGAAAAACCCAACTATATGCTGTCTTCAAGAGACCCATCTCATGCTATGACAGCCACAGCTTCAAAGCAAAGGGATGGAGAAAACTCTATCAAACAAATGGAAAACAAAAAAAGCAGGGGTTGCTATTCAAATTTCATACAAAACAGACTTTAAGCCAACAATGGTAAGAAAAGACAAAGACGGGCATTATATAATGGTAAGGTCTTCAACAAGAAGACTTAACTATCCTGAATATTTATGTGCCCAACAGAGGAGCATCCTGATTCATAAAACAAGTACATGAAGACCTGTGAAGAGACTTAGATAACCATACAATAATAGTGGGAGACTTCAATACCCTATTGACAGTATTAGACAAACCATCAAGGCAGAAAAGTAACAAAGATATTTGGAACTTGAACTTAACGCTTGACCAAATGGACCTAATAGACATTTATAGAACTCTCCACCCGCAACCAACAGAATATACAGTCTTCTCTTCTGCACATGGCACATACTCTAAAATCGACTACACCATTGGCCATAAAAAATTATCAGCAAATTAAAAAAATTCAGAATCATACCAACCACAATCTTGGACTATCGATCAATAAAAATAGAAACCAATACCATGAAGATCACTCCAAATCATACAATCACAGCTTTCTCTTAAATGACTTCTGGGTGAACAATGTAATTAAGGTAGAAATTAAACAGCCTTCTCTTAAATGACTTCTGGGTGAACAATGTAATTAAGGCAGAAATCAAGAAATTTTTTTGAAACTAATGAGAACAAAGATAAAACATAGCAGAACTTCTGGGACACAGCTAAAGCAGTATTAAGAGGAAAGTTTATAGTGCTAAATGCTCACAACAAAAAGTTAGAAAGACATGAAATTAACAGCCTAACATCACACCAAAAGGTCACAACTGCAGATGAGAAAATGTGGGCATCAATGTACGTGGAAATGTGCTTTTCTTTTCCTATTGGGTCCTGCCCTTTGTTATGATAAAACAACTGACAGGTACTCTAGAGGAGGTGGTATCTAGAATTGTGCCTTGCTGTCAGCTAGGCCTTGGTCATCCATGTCAGGAAATGCAAAGGTGAGCAGGGCATGAGGACATGCTTTTTGAAGCTAATGGAAACACCTGAGTCTGAAGTGAAAACCTCCCATACTTCAAAGGTCTAATATGTGACGAAATTATTCCAGGAGCTGGGACTTGCTTTGCCATTCTGGGAGTAATTTCATCTGAAATATTGTTTATTTAGGTATCTGCAAATATTCTGAACTTTGGAAAATTAATTTGAGCCCACAACAAGCAAGTGGGTAATAAATGAATCATAAAGGCTGCTGTTTAAATAATGTATTTATTTTGTAACCAGAAGAAGTCATTACATATGCAAACCATCTATGTGCTCAAGCCAGAGAAACTTTCAATCAGAGCCCATCAACAAGAATAAGCATGCTTACACTTAACAGACTAGACCCCACGTAAACGTGTATCATGATAATGACATATTCTTTAAATGGCCCTCTCACCTTCTGCTGACTCCTTCTCTGACTTTCTGGAGTGCACGGTGATGGATGATGGTTGGGAAAGATCAGTGCCTCTTCTCCAAACACAAATCTCCACATAACCAGCACTTTCATTGACATGATACTCAGCATCCCCAAAGTGCAGGGCAGGTTCTAGAGAGGCAGAAAAGACAAATGAAGAATGCTTCAGCCTGCCTGGTATATGATCTCCTCTGGCCCTCTGTGAGCCTGGGCATTTGTCATAATTGTCAGACATGACAGATCCCATAGGTCTTGTTTTTTTATATATAGCTCAGGGAGAACAAAAACAAAAACACACAAAAAGTCACATCAGAGTCACATGCCATGACTTTGACTCCAGGAAATGCCATGAGATGAAGCCATTGGGATGCTACTCATTTTTTTGTTTTAAGAACTATCCATTACATAGGAGAGATTTTCCTATTGGGGAAAATTGGCCAATCAGCTGTAACTCAGGCAAGTCCGCTATTGTTTGGGAAAAGATGGTGCAGAAGTTAGAGAGGCTTTTTTGGCAGAGAGAAAATGCTCTTCCTGTGGAGGTACAGTTGAGCCAGAATTCTGAGTTGGATCACTGTGGCTATGCCTTTTCTTAGGGCATTTGCTAATTACAGGGAGAGATGGAAACCCAGGGGCAGTGGATGAGTGGGAAGAGAGATCCTGTTCACTGAAATGCCAGAAGCACTCCACCAAGAGGCTAAGAAACGGCTCCATAGAAAGAGATGGTTGAAGGAGACCAGCATAGGCATCAGGCTTCAGCAGCAGGTGGAAGGGAATTGTACGTCTTCTGAAAGGAGGAAGAAGTTGACAATGCGAATGTTACTATGGCCAAGCAAATATACCTATCCACACCCAGTTCGCTCTGTTCCAAAAAATAGCTTATGAACTTAGCTGATAATTTAAAGTATATACAAGGCTTAGCTGTAATAGTACCTACTATATGAACTGTCATGGAAAAGGTTTTGAGATGAATGCTTTTGTTGGCTGTGACATCTGGAGGCAAAAATTATAAATATTAAGAAGCAGATTCACCGTGGAGGAATGACCCCTTGAGCTTGTCAAATGGAAAATTAGTTATGGAGATGACACCTTTGCAAACATATTGCAATGCAGCAGAAGCATATCTGAATTTAAATTTAAATTTTGGAGGCTAGAAATCAGATTTAGTAAATATTATTTGCTTCAGGATGTACGTTAGTAGATTGTTTAACTGCTCAGAAAGTAGTAGTAATAGTAAACCTGCTAAAAGTTTTACCATGGCATACAAAACCTCTCCCAATCTGATTTGAGTTCATTTTTTGCGGAATCATCTGGTGCCATATTGACACTATAAAGCACTCCGTGCCTTCTGTCACAGTTATACCAAACAGCTCCCAAAATACTGAACACAGCCTGTGTCTATGAGCCTCCATCTTTGTTGGCGATTTTCTCTGAGCTGAAATGTGTCAATTTGGCAAATGCCTATTCATTTTTTTAAGGCTTTGACAAAGAGTTGCCTTCTCTGGGAAGCCATACGTAGTTCCTCAAGAAATTAATTATTCTTCACTCTGTGCTTCCCTAACATTTCGAATAGTTCTATAACTGTGGTAATGTAACACACTTGCAATTTGCTCACCTCAGGCATACAGCAGGCAGGTGGCCTGCACTCAGATAATGATGGTAGGGTCATTCTTAATTTTCTTTTTAATGAACATGTAGTAATTGTACATATTTATGGGGCACATAGTGGTGTGTTGATTGATATAAGGCATAGTGATCAGGTCAGGGTAATTCGCATATCCCATTGTTTCTTCTCTTACCAAGAACTTTGTCCTCATTATTGCTAATGGGTGCTTCTGATGCCTCCACAATTGGGACAGGAAAGAAGGAGGAGAGGCAGGAGTAGCACTTTCATGGGTGTCAGTACTCTTTGGTCTTGGAAGATGGAAGAAAAGCTGATTCTGTTTATCATGGGCACTTTTGCAGGTTCTTTAGAGATCTCTCACTCCCACAGTTGGGTATCTCTTACTTGCAGTTCTCTTGATGAGGATGAAATAGCTATATTCTGGGCTGGTCACTTAATCATTCCTCAACCTATTTAGCATTTGACAGTACCTCTGTTCAGCCCTCTAGATGGCACTTTTGGACAAGACCTAAGACAAGTTCATTCTGACTCTTGCACGCATGGCTGACATTTGGTCCATGGCAACCTTTTTGCATCCTCTGCCTTGATAAACTCTAGGAATACTGCTTAGCCCCAACGCAGTCCGTCTCTTTTGTTCATCTGCCAAAGCAGCCAATCAGTTTATCTCCCACATTGAGATTTTCCAGGCAGAGCCAGGTCCCAGTTCATTGTGTTCTCCACATTGCAGGTAGCGCATATCATACTGCCCAAATGGTCTCCTTTGAGCCCCACTCTTGATTTGGCATCTCTTTAAAATGCAAAAATCTTAACATTACCATTCTAACATGCTGTCCTGTGTTTTTATAAAACCGCTATGAACTGTTCTCAGGGTCAGGGACCATATTCTATATGCCTTTGTATTTTTAGTGATGCAGTGGCTAGCATATTGACAAAGTCTCAAGAACTTGTCAAATGAACAGTTTTACCTCTCTTTGGATATATTTTGAACTTATTACAAAGTTTTAAAAAAAAGTTTGGACAAAATTACTTGCGTTTTTACCAGACAAAATATATCGTGTGGTATTGAGGAAGGGCAAGAAGTGAGAAAGCTAAAAAACATTTGATCAGTTATACTGTTGTTCAGAGAAAAAAATCTAAGAACTCAAGCCTCTGAATACAATAATATATAAGACATGAGAGGAGGATAGTGTCCCTTGGAAAGAATGTCTTGAAATTCTTTCTAGATGCTCTATGTATTGAGCACCAGGAGATCTGTCAGAATAGAGGAAACAGCTCCTCCATGTAGCACAGAAGAGTTTCCAAGCATTCTTTACCTTAACTCTGTCTGAGAAACTGAGATGCTAGCAGTGATTTTCAGGATGGGCAATTAGGAGACTATGATGCTTTGGCCACATCATACTTGTGTTAAATGGATTCCAGAGCCATATGTTTTTATTTCCTTTAAGAGAGAATGTCCTTTAAATGAAAATAGGAAAAATAAATATGACAAGGTCAGAAGTTAAGCTCTCAAAGGTATAAGATTATCATTTAAAATGAGTTCAATATTCATATTCAGGGCCATTTAATGCCAAGTTTTGCAGGTGAGGTAACAGAAACCTGCTGATAAACTGAGAAAGCACCCAGAACAGAATGAATGCCAAAAGATGGAATATAGGAACATTTTTTTTTCCAGTTGCCTCAGGATAGAAAACAGATTCTAGAAACAGACTGGCAGGCTTAATCTTTAGAAAAATTCTAGAAGTGCTTATTTAAACAGGGTTTGAAATCTAAGAAAAGAAAGATAATGCCCACTGGCCAGTATTGGTTCTTTAATATCCGATTTGGCAAAGTCAATTCAATGTTTTTTAAAAAAATATTTTTTAGTTCACTTCAACAAACATCTATTGAGCATCTCCTATGTGCTGTAAGCATGATGCTAGTTACTGGGAATGTGAAGAGAGATACAGTCGTGTTGTTGAGATATTTTTGGTATAACAGGACCTTCACACCAGTTCCTTCTTTTGCTATAGCACCTAGAATTTCATTCAGCTGAGGTTCAGAAGGAGTCCTAAAGAAAATACGGTGCTATATCTTTAAAAATGAATGAGAATTGACCAATGAAAGAAGTTCCAGTGAAAGATGTTCCAGGTAGACTGGCTAGTATGAACAAAGACCCATAAGCATGAAAAAAGCCTAATGTTTAGGAAGTGATGTAAGAACTTGTTTATTGGTAGTGTGTAAGGTGGGAAGAGAGGAATGTTTGAAATGAATTTAGAGAGGAAGATCATCATTTTAGGTAGATGGGACTTGACATTTTAGATTCCATAAAACGTGGAAACCAGTTTTAGGGAGTGAAAAGTTGTTTGGTTTTTGTTTTCTGTACATCTGTCCAATGTCAGCGTGGGACATAATTTAGGAGGAATTAGTGCAAACCATTAGAAAGGTATTGCAATTATTCATGTGAAACATGATGATATAGGCAGTAGTATTAGGGATGGAGTGGAAGTGGTGAATGTAAGAAGTGCCCTGAACAGTGTCCAGTGACTAATGTAGTAGCTTCCAGGATGTCCTTCAAGTTGCTAGTGTTTGTGGGTGGGAGTGGGAGGCACTGTCTAACTCAGTTGGGAATAAAGCAGGTAGAACAGTGTTGACTGAGGGTAAGAGAAAGAAAGATGATGAGTTTGGTTATAGGTATGTTGAATTTGAGTGGCCTGTGGTACATTTAAGTGGATACTTCTGAAAACCTTTTCATGTGTGAATCTAGAGTTCAAGAATCACGCCTCACAGTGACTCATGTCTGTAATTCCAGCACTTTGGGAGGCAAAGGTGGGAGGATCATTTGAGACCAGCAGTTTGAGACCAGTTTGGGAAACATAGTGAGACCCCATCTCTACAAAAAACTAAAGAAATAATTAGCTGGGTATGGTGGCGTGTGCCCGTAGTCTCAGCTTTGTGGGAGGCAGAGGTGGGAGAATCATTTGAGCCCAGGAGATTAAGGCTGCAGTGAGCCATGATTGTACCACTGCACTGCCGTCTGGGCAACACAGTGAGACATCGTCTTAAAAATAAATAAATAAATAAAACATAAAGCTAGGGCTGGAGATATGATTTGGGAGTCTTAAGCATACAGATTGGGGTTAATCCTATATTAGATGGTATGATTATCTGCTGTGGATGAATAAAAAGAGGATCATAGCAGGGAGCATCAACCTTTGAGGAGAAAGACTGACTGAAAGGAGCCCCAAAAAGAGACCAAAAACAAACAGACACACACAAAAAATACGCAAACACGCAAAAACAAACAAGCAAAAAAAGTTGGCAAGATGGTGAGAGAGAAGTTTGAACCAGGAAAACCAAGAGAGTAAAGAAACTTGAGAAGAATGAGTAGTCCCAAAGTTAAATGCAGTGAGCATATCCAGAAAGACACATGTAAGCCGACAGTGGATGTCAATGGCAAAATCCCAAAACACATCGTATGAAACTTTCGGCTGCATAAAGTAAATCAATTATAGTGCCCAAATGAAAAGAGATAGAAAATCTACTTAGGAAAGTCTTGCTTAGATAAACACAGTTTTTAATGCCAGTATCTTACTATTTTAACTACTGTAGCATTGTAAATATTTTGAAATCAGGAAATGTGATGCTTCCAACACTGCTCTTTTTCAGAACTGTTTTGGCTATTAAAATCAATAAATAAATTCAGTACAGGTGCAAAGTAGAAATCAGCATACAAAAATCACTAGCATTTCTTTACACTAATAATGAACTACCTGAAAAGAAAATTAAGAAAACAACCCCATTTACATTAAAATACTCTCAGAATAAAACACTTAGGTACAAACTTAACTAAGCCAGAGAAAGTCTTGTACACTGCACTGAAAACTACAAAACATTGAAAAAAAAATTAAAGACATATGAATGGAAAGACAATCTGTGTTCATTAAATATCCATTCTACTGAAGGCAATCTACAGATTCAAATATCATAAACTGAGTAACTTATAAACAACAGAAATTTATCACAGTTCTCGAGGCTTGGAAGTCTAAGACCAAAGCACCAGCAGTTTCAGCATCTGATAATGGTCCACCTTGTAGTTCATGGATGTTGCCTTCTTGCTATACACTTACATGGCAAAAGAAGTGAGGGATCTCTTTTAGGTCTCTTACATAAGGGAACTAGTACTGTTCATGAAGGCTCTGCCCTCATTATCTAATCACCTTCCAAAGTCCCCACCTCCTAATGCTATCACTTTGGAGGTTAGGATTTCAACATATGAATCTAGTGGAGACACATTCAGTCCATTGCAGTAGCTCCCAGCATCTAGAGTATGCTGGGTTGCATCAGTGGTCTGAGGCAGGTAGACAGAAGCCAGTGACTTGGGCAGGCCACAGCAAAAATCAGAACATTTATGTGTGGTCAAATCCTTTTCTTCCCTGCCCCTGTAATATCAGCTCTGAGCTGTTTTCTTTTCCCCTGCCCACTCACTCTGTGGGCTGGAGGTTGCAGCTGTGGCATATGCTAGCTTGCTATTATGAACTCTAGTCTTTGCTCTCAGTAGTGGCTTCTGGACATCTACAGCATGTGAGGTTGTTAGTGCTCAGAGACAGATGACACAGAAGCCAGTGTTTTGCGCATGCCCCAGAAATATCAAGGCATTAGATGTATGGCGTTTTTCTTCTTCTCCTTCCCAAAAGAAAAGCTTGGAGCTAAGGTTCTCTCCCAGTTATATGGCACTGTGCTAGGGGCTTTGGGCAAGAGGGTATCTTGAACTCAACTACTAGTTTTTATGTACCAGCATAATGATGTTTTGCTCAATGGTTGACCACATATATAATGGTTGCCCCATATGATCACAACACTATATTTTTATTCCACTTTTTCTATGTTTAGATACACAAATACTTACCATTATGTCCCAATTGCCTACAGCATTCAGTACAGTAACATGCTGTGCAGATTTGTAGCCTAAGAGTAGTAGGTTATACCATATAGCCTGCATGCATAGTAGGCTATACCATCTAGGTTTGTGTAAGTACACTCTACGATATTTGTACAACATTGAAATTTCCTTAAGAGATGCATTTCTCAGAACGTATTACTCTCAATAAGTGACACATGACTGTAGCTGGTTTTGTACTCAGCCTGGATATGGGAGCCTTACAACTGGTTGTTGGATTTCTCATAAAGACAAATAGTTAGTATTTTGCTGTTGAGTCAGTATGTCTGTGGGGGCGACGAAGGGTATAGGAGGGTCACTTCTGCCATCTTGCCCAGAAAGCATATTTTTTAAAAAAGAATTTTGGATCAGAATAAGAAAGGGCATTCTGTTAATTAAAGTTATTTAACCATAAATTTGGCTTTCTTTTAAATAGCAAACTCTGGGTCAATAGAATTATTCAGAACAAAGAAAAATAACTAGCTGTCAGAGAGGCTAAGGGAGATGATATTAGAGAAAGAGCACTGAACCAGGAACCCTGAAATAATAGGCTTCTCAGATTGTTCTTAGTTTGATTCAATGTGGACACTTGGGCAAGTCACTTTAACTCTCTGGGCTTGCTTTTCTCATTTGTAAAATGAAGAGGTTGAACTAGATGACCTTTGAGGTTCTTTCTGGCCTTAATGATTCTGTGATGCAGAAGACGTTTTGGCATTGGGATGTCATCCTTATAATTTGTTGAGGTGGAGGTGAGAGGATTATAGTAGGAGGTGTGGCGGTAGAAACAGATCTGACTTGAATTATGTCAGACCTACCAGTGGAGATTCAGCCAGTTGGCAAGGCACGGTGTCCAAATAATGTAGTAATCTAAAGTGTTATCTCTGGCAAAGGACCACTGCGCTAGAGCAAAGGAATGGGGGAATCCAGAGCAGCTGAAATAGAGAATGAGGGAAAGGGTCTATTATTCTTGGGCAGTGGGACTGGAATTCAGGGATACATTCTGGCCTCCAGGGAAGGTATCAAGTCCTAGGAGTGGAAACCAGAGTCTTGTTGATACTAGTGCAAGATGTGGAAAAAGAATTCTAGGCAAAAAAACAGATATCCACACATGAAATATAGGACGGAAGACTTTGGCTGTGGACTATGGGCTTAGAAGCACCTCATCTGAAGAATGGAATATAACTTGGGGAGCTACTTAAAAACCAGTGGCTGGTATTCACATTTTCTGAGTCATGCTGGCATCCAGCATGAGCTGGAGAATAAATTTTACCCTGGAGCAGAGTTAACTGAAATTTTTAAAAAGCCCTTAAATCTTTCCAACTGGTTGTAGTGGTCTTATTAAATCTGACAGTGTCTAGCATAAAACGGAACAAAATAATGGCGTTTGTAGAAACCTGGATGAAATTGGAGAACATTATTTTAAGTGAAGTAACTCAGGAATGGAAAATTTAACATTATTATGTTCCCTCTCATAAGTGGGAGCTAAGCTATGAGGACTTTGAGGATACAGTGGACTTTGGGGACTCAAGAAAGAGTGGGAGGTGGGTGAGGAATAAAAGGCTACACATTGAGCACAGTGTACACTGTTCAGGTGATGAGTGCACCAAAATCTCAAAATCACCACTCAAGAACTTATTCATGTAACCAAACGCCACTGGTCCCTAAAACCCTATTGAAATAAAAATAAGAAATGACAAATGCATTAGTTTAGACCTTAACCTAGTGTGATTTCTATGTAAAAAATAAAAAAGTTGCTTTGAACTTTGCAGTTGCCATTTAAACTATAATATGCTGTCAGCGTAATGCATCTAACAGTAAAATAATTCTAGGTCTACTTACTTCGCCCAAGGTTACCTTCAAATATAAAAGTTGTGAAACTTCATAAAAAAATCTGACAATGGCTAGGAGAATATAATCCATTCTTTTCAAGATTCAGCATAAAATCTAAAATTAATTTAACGTAACTAACAAATATAGACTGTATGAGATTAAATCTCTTGTTGACTCAATTCAGAAGAACTTGGAAGTATCATGGAGGCTGAAAAGACCACACAGAGCCAACATCTGTGCCTGAGAACTCCTTTTTGTCAGTGCTATCATTTCTATTGCAAGCAAGGGTGATCACTGATCACTATGCTCTGGGAATGCTCTTTTTTCCTTTCTGTTTCTAAAGTCTTTTTAATTTTTTTAGATGTTGGGTAACGGCCTCTGAAATATTTTCTTTCATTAACTTTAAACTAAAAAATAAGATCAAAAATGAAAAATATGATATATCTAAAGCCTGTAGTAATTGTGGTTTTTTTTTTTTTTTTTTTTTTGTGATACTATTTCTTTGGAACAGTTTCCTGGGTTTTTACAGCACAGAAATATATATCTTTCACATTTTAAAAGCATTTATGTGTTGAAGTTTTTCTTGGTCCATAACCACATTTTCAAAAAGTTGAATGTGCTGATTTCACCAAAATGACACTTTGTTTATGCACAATTTTTCCTTACAATGTTTTCTTAAACCTGTCATCATTCTGTGAGATGTCCATTTAATGACAAAGATACTAAACTAGCTGGTAATATTTCTAGGCAAATTTTATGCAAGGTTTCCAAATCCTACTGCCTCAGGACAAAATATATAGCCCTCTGTGAAACTGGACACTTCTTTTTCGTGGCAGGTTACTAGAGTTTTCACATCACATACTAAAAATTGAAAGAAAGTCTTTACTAGTTGAGCAGAGACGGTATAAAGTGCTCATATATAGAACAGACACATTTTTCATATTAACAAGTGTTCTCAATTTTATCTTGCCCTTGATACAGGGCCAGTGGAAGTTAGGTTCTAAAGCCAGGTAAAGAAATGTGAAGTTGCCACACATTCATTCAGCAAACATTTGTTAGGCAAATACCATGGCGTCTGCTCTCACGTAGCTGATATTTTTAAAATGACTCCCTTGGCAGTGCGGGTCAGGGAGTCATCCCTGGCCTGGGGTAATCTTCGTTTCTGGTTGCTCCTATACGCTTTCTTTTGTCTTATTCCATGATAGTTGTCCTTATAAAACAATTTCTTTAGGTGATCCATTTGACAGGGGGATATTCTACCTCTGCTTAAGACTGCAAACATTTCCTTGAGTCCAGCAAAATAGAATAAAATTCCCCAGCTCTATCTGGAAAAAAAGAAAAGCTTGCCCTTGAGCAACTTGGGTACATCTTTAGGTTGCTAGATACTGTGTCATCACTTGGCCTAAATGAAAACATGCTTTCCTTACAAGATGATATATTTGACTCTCCTAAAAAGGAAGCATTATTGGTGTCTAACGTGTGCCTAGACTGGTAAATTATATGTAAAATCCTAACCCTGGAAAATGAATGTATGCTTTTTCCAATCTTTTCTTAAACAGTCAATTCTGAAGGACATATATTTTATTTCTGACTGAAATGAAAACTAAAGTACTGCTGGAGTTACACCATGCACAGGAATTTCACAAGTGGCTAATGCTTAGAAACTCGAATTAACAGAATTATCATTTCATGTCATTATTCTAAAAAGATTATAATTATGTGGGAAGTGCACTAACACTCCTTGTGGTTGTTTCCTCAAGGCCAAAATAAAATGATATCATTCAAAGGGATCATTAGAATCATGACTGGCAAAATGTGCATGTCTCTAGGGTAGGGACTAAAGCAGAAGTACCTCCCATAAGAGTCATACACTGACAGCTGCCAAATGAGCGCACGGTGAGGAACTTGAAGATGGGAGGAAGTCACACCCCAGAATTTTACAAACCAATACTTGTTCTGAAATACCATTAACTCTGACAGAAGACCCTGTCAGAGTTAAATATCGTTAACTCTGGAGGTTGAGCTGTTTTAGGGCACTCAGTAGAGTCAAACTTGGGCTTAATGGAATGCGACCAAGCATGACTTCGGTAGTCAGGCTAGGTCAGCATGGTTGTATCTGTAGCATGGCCAACTGTTTTGTTGTTAAAGGGAAAAATGGCTTTAGCTGAAGTCAGTTCTGCATGAGACCTAGAAAAGAGCAAGCAGTCAAAAGAAGGAAAAGTGAGTTACCTGTTGCTAGCCATCTTAAGACAAAAGGTTTTCTGACCTTGGATGTTGAGTCTTTAGGACCCTCGGTAGTTATCTGCCCAGGATGGAGATGGCTGCATTGGCTTGAAGGGATTTCTAAGATCCCATTATCATCAGTTTCCTGCTTATGAAGTGGCTGCCCAGTAGATTCTCCTTTAAGGACATAATGTGTTAACCAGGGGACTCTGATTTTCAGTTTTCTTTGACTTTGGTTTTCACTGCAATTTATAATTTGTCATTTTGGCACATACATCGTGTCTCTTGTGGGTCTACATCCTGTCTCTGTGCCCACAGACAAAATTGAGCTTCTAGACCTCTGACTCTGACAGTCAGGTCATGGACTGGAGTGACCAGCCAAGGAACTGCTTCTACGTGGCTGGAAGACATCTAGGTGGTTTTAGAAAAGAGCGTTGCATCACAGTGCTTTGTAAAGAGATTGTGAAAGGTATATCATCCTATGAGAATCTAACCTTAAAAAAATTTTGATACATTTTCTCAGATATCTGGGATAAAAATCAGTGGCAATCAGCTGTTACTGCTTGCCTCATATCCTTTCTCCCTGTTGTCTCTGATTGCGATGACCTCACATGTGAAATGGCAAATGCAGTCTGCACTCTAGACATAGTTGATACATTTAATACATTCTGTAGCCTCAGTAGACTGACATATTTCTGAGATGAGGAGTTCTAGATAAAAGAACAACTTAAAGTAAATATATTGATTTAGAAATAATTTTTGTATTATCTATATGAGAAAGAAGAAAACAAAAACCTTTTAATATGAAGAATGCAAGTCCCTTTAAATTATCCAGCCCAGAGAGGCATTTGAAATGTAGCACTTGTCACATCCTACTCCCCCTTGAGCTAAATAATGCATTTCTTGAAGTCACTTGCTGTGGGGACTGTAGACTGATGTCAAGCAGCCATACAATGTCATACACCCTATAATTCAACGGTGTATAGCCAACCACTAACCAATGTTATTTCCATAAAACAATGAGAATTCCTGACAAACAACTTTTTGTAATTGCCTTCTGTTACAGTTTGGACATTTGTTCCTCCTAAATCTCTTGTTGAAATGTGATCACCAGTGTTGGAGGTGAAGCCAGGTGGAAAGTGTTTGGATCAGGGGGTTGGATCTCTCATGAACATCTTGGTGCCATGCTCAAAGCAATGAGTGAGTTCTTGTTCTATGAGTACCCGCATGATCTGATTGTTAAAAAGAGCCCGGCACCTCCTCACCTCTCTCTATTGCATCTCTCTTGTCATGTGATCTGCACACATCAGGTTCCCTTCACCTTCTGCCATGAGTGGACCTTCCTGAGGCCCTTACTAGAAGCAGATGCTGGCACCATATTTCCTGTACAGCCCACAGAACCATGGCCCAAATAAACCTCTTTTCTTTATAATTTACCTAGCCTCAGGACTCCTTTATAGGAACACAAATGGACTAAGACAGTCCATCTCCTGATTTGTTCCTTTTTCTCTAAACACTTGAGTCTCTTCTTCACTCTCTGGAGCACTCTTCAAGGCAACCTGGATGTTGTCCCAGGCTGCAGTCATCAACTTTGGCTTAGACAAACTCTATATTAATTGTGCCTCAGCTTTTTCTTTTTAGGTGGACATATTCAGGATACTAATAAAATACTTTAAAGTTATATTTTAAAAATTAATTGTTAATATCTTAAGTGATAAAAACAATCACAGATCTCAAATATCCGGGATGCTGAGAACATAAGAATACAACCAACATCATTTAGGAAGCTCCTGAAAGGTAACTAGAAGCCAAAACTTGGAAATTTGCCTCCTTTTTAAATTAAATAATATTTTAGTGTGACTTCGTAAACAAATCACACAGATGATCATGTATGTGGTTACTAGCATTACATTTTAAGCTTAGCAATATGCTTGATCCTCACAAATGTTACAGAATCTAAATGCAAGTTCCCAGAATCCAATAATTATAAATAATGACTTGCTCAGATAAGTATGTAGCAATTCAGATTGTTTATGCTGAACTATGAATCTTCCATCATTAGTTCTGTGCATAATTTTTTTCTCCATTAAAAAGCCTTCATTCATTCAAGGATAATCTTATTAAAGATCAAGTTGGGTAGGATAGAAGGCAGGGATAGACTTTGTAGTTCTGTCCTAAGCAAGTGGCAGGTCACTATAAATGTCTCTTGAATGAATTATCTACTTGTTAAGAATCTACTCAAACCATTTCAAACAACATTGCAACTTAACAATTGGATTGTATACTGGATTTTGTGTAATTTTTTTCCTTTCTTTGCTTTTTTTTTTTTTTGAGACAGAGTTTCCTTCTTGTTGCCTAAGCTGGAGTGCAATGGCATGAACTCAGCTCACCACAACCTCTGCCTCCCATGTTCAAGCATTCAAGTGATTTTCCTGCCTCAGCCTCCTGAGTAGCTGAGATTATAGGCATGTGCCACCATGCCCAGCTAATTTTTTACTTTTAGTAGATATGGGATTTCTCCATGTTGGCCAGGCTGATCTCGAACTCCTGACCTCAGGTGATCCACCTGCCTTGGCCTCCCAAAGTGCTGGGATTAGAGGTGTGAGTCACCACGCCTGGCCTTTTCTTTCCTTTTTTTCCTTCTTCTTTATATTTGATATTGGGAATTTTCTCAAGTTTTCTTCTGAACATTAGAGGATTTAAAACTACCAAGGTGGCCAGGTGTGGTGGCTCACACCTGTAATCCCAGCACTTTGGGAGGCCGAGGCTGGCGGATCACGAGGTCAGGAGTGATCTGCCCATGTGAAATGGCAAACGCATCAGTGGGTGGCTTGCGCCTGTAACCCCAGCTACTCGGGAGCCTGAGGCAAAGGAATCAGTGAGCCAAGATAGCGCCATTGCACTCCAGCCTGGGTGATAGAGCCAGACTCTGTCTCAAAAAACAAACAAGCAAGCAAGCAAGCAAGCAAACAAACAAACAAAAACTACCAAAATTTTAAGTAAAAATTAAGTAGGAATATGGCAGGGCTCAAGGATATATTTCTTCAAGAAATAGATATTAAGACTTCTACTTGTTTTTACATATTCTTATATATAACCACTCAGAGTTAAGTATAGTTTAGCTCATCTTACTAACTTTATTGTTCACATGATGGCTTTGTTGTTCATACAATGCTGTGGCACTAACAAAATTCAAGTATTTTGGTTTCATTTTTGGAATTTAATGAGTGTTATTCTATTGTTTCAGTGACCACCATGATTCACAGTTGTAACTTTATTATTTGAAACATAAAAAACAAAGTCAAAGAGAGACAAAAATGTAGCCAAAGTGGTTTGCCAGAATATGCATTGGATTAATTAAGAAAGTGGTGATCACAAAGAAAGCCATTTACAGTCTTTATTCTCTTCCTTCCTCTGACTTTCATGTGCAGCCAATAAAGACACTATCATTTTAATTTTCTACCACTTTCCTCCAAATACTGAGATGCAAACAATTTACTACTTTATAAGTGAGCAAAAAGTCTCCTTTTATTATCTTACAATCTTTACTTACTTACTACTTCATAAACAAAGTGGTAACTTCATGCCATTTCTATTTTCTGAAAAGTCAAGCATACCCAAGTGTTTTCTTGGGTAGATTACTTACATTGGCTCATGGTTCTTTTTTCTATTGTGGCCAATTTTCATTTCTACACAGACATTTGCTCAGCCTATGAGACTACTAGCAAAATGTGCCAGCCCCTTTTATTTCAGATTTTTGCTTACTTGTTAAGTAGCATGTTGTTTGCATCTCTTTCTTCAAAATTTTTACTGATGAACAACTGGATTCTTTTTTCAGTTATACACACACAGTCAGCAGGTCTCCACATAAAATGAGACAATGCTACAGACCCACAGTATTAAAACAGGATCAAGGTGCATTAGAAAATCCTGTCGTTTACCTGTGTGAAGAGAGCCAACGTGAAAGGCTGGTATCTCCTCCAGACTACCTACTTTTTGGCTATGTGCATATGAAAACATGTTCTTCAAGGAGTTTGCTTGCTAAATGGTACCTGTGAACTTACTATATTATTAGCAACTTTTTTTTTTTTTTTGCAAGCATTTGAAGACAGCTGAAACAATTTTAAACTAACAATGGGGTCAAACTTTACTGACTGGTTGTTTCCTGTGGGTTTTGAACATGAAGGTACATTTTTGTTATCAGAAACACTAGATGGCCACCTGTATCACTGCAGTTAGTAACTTTATTTATTTATTTATTTTGAGATGAAGTCTCATTCTGTCACCTGGGCTGGAGGGCAGTGGTACAATCTCAGCTCACTGCAACCTGTGCCTCCTAGCTTCAAGCGATTTTCCTGCCTCAGCCTCCTTAGTAGCTGGGACTACAGGCACTTGCCACTATGCTTAGCTAACTTTTTGTATTTTTAATAGAGACAGGTTTTCACCACATTGGCCAGGCTGATCTCGAACTCCTGATATCGTGATTTGCCTGCCTCAGCCTCACAAAGTGCTGAGATTACAGGCATGAGCCAGTGCGCCTAGTCAGTTAGTAACTTTAAAAGGAAGAAAATATTTATCTGTGGAAGGTTTGGCTATTTCTTTGGGGTAAATGCATCCCAGAACCACATCACTGAAGGATCATAGTAGAGTACAAAAGACTTATGAACACAGGGACGGAAATCTGGGCTTTAACTGGCTGGGCAAACCTGAAAAGCCACTTAGTACATTTACTTCAACAATGAGAAGGCTGAACCACATAATCTTTATTTCTAAAATTTTATGCTTTGATGAGTCTAGAAGGATTTTTATCTAATTCTTGTCCTTAGGCAAGACTTACATACAAACAACTCAGGTAATATTATATTGCATATTCTCTTCTTAAAAGTATTCCAAAAAAAATCTCTCTCTGCAGTATATTTTGGTATCTGGAACTTTACCAGAAAAATTTTCTTAAGTTTGAACCTGAGATACAATGGCTGAAAGTTATTATTAATATCCTTTATTTGGTTTCAAGAAAAACTCCAGGATAGTGTTTCCTTCTTGATGATATAATGGTTGGATTCTTCACTGCTGTATCCTCTATGCCTAGCAGAGTTCCTGATACATAATGAGGCTCAACAAATGCTTTTGGAACTAATAAATTAATAAACAAGTAGTTCTTAATAAATATAAAGTGTGAGGCTAATTCTCAATCCTATTGAATAAAAGAATTGGCCTATGGCATTCTTGCACAGTCTTGAACCACGTTCTTGATATCGCCTCATTTATGACTTTGCTCAAGCCGTTTCCTCCACCTGAAATGTGATTGTTCTTCCTTTCTTTATCCTCAAGTCCAGCTACCCATCCAGACACAGCACAAATTATACATTTTTCTTGAGCTCCTCCAGCTAGAAGAAATCTCCACCTTTTCTTGATTTCCTTGGTCCTTCATCTGAGCCTGTCTTGCCTTAATCACTTTTTACCTTGCTCTGTAGTTGGTTCATCGTGTTACTAGAATAGGAATTGAAGATTTAGGAAAAGGACATACAGTCAGAAGCGGAGAACTCAATGATTAACAGTTAGGTTGAGCATCCTTGACTTACACTTAGACGTGCTATACTCTTGTAGGATTATGAGTGTAGCAGAGAAAGCTATATTTTCTTAATGATAAGAAGAGATCATCTTTCCATTTCGTTTCCACACCAGTCAGTAAATTTTCTAACTATAAACTGGTTTCTTATATAGATGTTTCCCCCAGAAACAATACTAATGTTATTAATTTCCTTTTGTTGCCATAATAAGTTACTGCAAATTTAGTGGCTTAAAACAACACAAATTTATTTGATTATAGTTCTTTGAGTCAGAAGTCTAACTAAAATAAAGGGTGTTACCAGTGCTGTGTTCTAACTGGAGGCTTCAGGAGGAAATACATCTCCTTGACTTTTCTAGCATTCCTTGGCTTGTGGCTCTTTCCTCCAGCTTCAAAGTGCCTCACTCCAACCTCTGCTCTTTTGGCAGCCATTCATTTATTATTATACATACAAACACTAATATTTTGGTTAAGGAGCTCTCTCTTCATTCTTTTGTGTGGTGGTCCCCAAAGTCACCTCAGCTCTGAGCATACCAACAAAATCATATAATCTCACCTGAGTCTCATTAAATTATTTGCTTAGGTCTAATATCTGTTGGGTGCTTCATGTCTTGTTTCTAGTTATTGTAGCTTTCAGATAAGCTCTGGTTTTTGAGCTTATTCTATAACTATGTTAGGTAAAGAGCTTGCAGAAAACATACTTCTTATTGAGGAAGAAGGTAGAATAATTGAAGGTCAGACAACCTTATTCTTCATTTTTAGTTAAAATTTTCAGGCTAGTTTTAAAAGAAATTTCCTTCTAATTATCTGGGTAAAATTATATAATGTACTTGCTTATCAAACTGTAACTCAATATGTACTTGAAAAATGTTAGAACATAGCATGAGTCAAATGGGTAGGCCTTGGAAAAATAAAAGACAAAATGGATAGCTTAAAATGCATGATCATTCAAGTTTTTGCTTCACCAGTTAACTCTCTTTTTTACGTGGCTTATTTAGAGCAAACCTTGACATATACTTTTCTAAGTTCATGACAAAATTTTAATGGAAAAGCTCAGCCTACAGGATACATCACTTTTGTGTATGGGTGGTGTTTATTAACCAATGCCTTCTTCTTAGAATGACTTAAGAACCATAGAATTATGGAGTGAAAGGGTTCCTAGAGGCAATCCAATCATCCCTTATTTCATGATTGGGAAACAGAGCCCCAGATAGCTTGATCTAGTCAAGGTTACCCAGACAGAGTGTGTCTCAGGCTTAGAATCCAAAATCTCCAGGGCCCCAGCTCAAGCTTTTCTGACTCGGTTGTTCTACTTTTGATTCTCTTCCTTTATTCTCCCATTTCTTCTGTTGTGTATGTTGACCTATTACTAGCTTCAGTAGAGAAAAATAATGGAGACTGTTCTTATATCAATCTTTCTGGCTATAAGAAAAGATGTGGTAGTGAAGGGAAAAGGAATTTGAAGCTATTGTGTTTACAAATTTCAACTTTTCATGTTAATTCTTCATCATGATGGAAAAGTAAGCACTGATTATAAAAAGGAGAATATGCTGTATAATACAATTATGCATTTCATTCAAATTATTTTAAGAAAAACAATCTTTGTTTTAATTCCAATGAAGACCTTTTTGAAAAGTACACAATGAAGAAAGCATGGATCTCAGGGCCTATCCTTATTCTTAGCTCTTGATACTTGTAAAGATGTGTTTTGGAACTGAACTTAGTCCTCGACAATTCTTTTTTCTTTTTTAATGGAGCAAAATTAGTCTACTGAACATTTCAGATCTCTGGTCCACAGGGTGCAATATTCCCAAATAAAGTTATTTAGGAGACTAAACAACAACAAACTGTAGAAGGTTGGTCAGGGTGGTGGGAGAAACTACATGGAAAGAAGCAGGCCTTTTGAAAGGTCAGAAGGCTCTGCAAAGCTTCTGGCGAGAATAAAGCTGAAGGCAGCTGATTGTCTTACTCTGAGGCTGAGGGCGAAGAGTAGGTAACAAGGGAATGTAAAGAAATCTATCTAGATAAGTTTATTTACTTATTCAGAGACCAACTTTTGATCATCCACACGCAAGACTCCTCCTTGCAAGGGGAGATGACAATGTTAATTACCCACAATTGTGCTGGCTCCAGGCCTTTGACATTATACCAGTACTGAATAAATACAAGCGGCTCTGGCTTATTGGGACCACTCTCTCCAGCAGTCTCCTAGCTGTTCTTATGCAAAATACCTGTGTCTGAATACTCCTTTTATCTGCCACTCGGCCAGAGTCTGCCGGATAGACTCAGCAACAAACAAACAAACAGAAGACCATCTTTAATCTCATTAATATTTTCCCTTGTTCTGTGGTTGTTATGAAGACATAACTTCAAACAGAACACGATAGTATATGATAAATTTACCATACTTACCTGCAGAGTGTTTAAACTGTTCAAACTTTACAAATTTGTGTTTATCTCTGGGCATAGCTCTCAGTTTAATGGAAGCTTTGTGCTACATCCATAAAGCAGTCATATTAACTTTGGGTCTATAATAACAGCCTAGTCTAACCTTTCTTAGATCTGAGCTCAGCAACTCACAGCCACTCAAATCCTGATAGAAGCATGGTGGAGGGATGAAGCAGTCAAACTAATAAGAGATTAGTAATAAAACAGTCTGATCCTGGCCTTGTCTTTATTACCATTTTCTATTAAAAGTACTCCTTATAGAAAGGGCAGGTGAGACCTAAGAAAATCATACCGGGCTTGATACTTTATGTTATGTCTGGGAGGGGAGGGTTGGTGTTGGCCAAATTTCAGCTGGGTTCCTCAGGGAGTGGAAGCAAATGCCCTGCTAGGTAACCATAAAAAGAGGTCCAGATGCTGACATGCAGGGCTCCATCTTGTCTTTGTACCACTTGACCACTCACACACTTGCTGTGAGGGATGATCGTTTTGCTGCTAAGATGAGGGACTTCTTGGGGTAGTCTTGGTTGGGTAATTAGATACTTGACTTAGGTCTTCTTCCTAATTTCCTTCTAAGTCTTAGGTCACCTCCTTGGGCTGTGCTTTTCTTGTGTCATACCCAAATATTTAATTTTCCCAAATGGCTATTTTGTTGTTGGTGTTGGTCATGTCTACGCATTTGAGGAGCTACTCACGGTTTTTGGAGAAAAAAGAACATAAAATATTCTTTTAAAGACAAGTGAAGCTACATTTGCCTTTCCACTGTTGGGAGAACATGTGAGAAGAAGGCAGCTATTGCCAAAGGTTGGGAAGCAAGAAATAGACTTACCATCATAATGATCAGCCAGGATAGTCACCTTAGTGGTGGGGAATCTGGCTCCCAGCTGTCCTCCCACTGGCAGCCGCAGGGAAACACTGAAGGATTCCTCCTCTTCATAAAGACAGTCATCGACGATCAGGACCCTGCAGGTCTTCTGTGTCTCATTCTTGCCAAAGTGGAGGATGCTGGTGTGGTCTTCTGGACGTGAGATGTAATCAGAGAGTGATAACACTGTGGAAGAAACTGTGCCTGTGGCAGAACCTACAGAAATATAAGGAACAGGGAAGTTGAGAAGAAATAGAATTCCAAACAAGAAGCATGTCTGCTTTCTTTAACCTATTTTTAGATAATAGCTATCTGAATGATACAATGTACTTATGCTCACAAATGTTAATATTGTAATCAGAAGGCTTCTGGAATAGACTCTGGTATTTTGACATGATTTAGATTCTTGATTTTTTTAAATAGAGTATATTGAATAAAGTTTGTTTACACTAGGGGCTAAAAAACAGGATCACAGGATGCTGGGTCTAGCTTAGCTCAATTATTTCATATATAGATGGGAAAACTGAGGTGCAGTGAAATTAGGACTAGAGAATCCATAGCATGAAAATAGTATAGATTTTTTTCCTGCTGTTTATCTGCCTATAGTGACAAAGCTGTGCACAGCATCTTTGTAATCTGATCATCATACAACCCAGCTAGAATTCCTTGTATGACACCATAATACAGAAAATGATATCTTATTTTGCAAGGGGTGTAGGATTGATTAGAGTATTTCAGTTTACATTCAGTGTGTTTTAAATGTTATTTTAATAATTTACTTACATTAAGATTCAACAGTGTAAATGCACAGTTTGAAGAGTTTTGACAAATGCATATAATCCTGTGACCACCGCCACAATCATAACATAAAACTTTTTTATCCATCCACAAAAGTTGACTGTGTCTCTTGCAATCCATCTTCCTCCCTGTCTCCCAGGCCTTGGAAATCACAGATCTGCTTCGTGTCATTATAGATTTATTTGCCTTTATAAGAAATTTCATACAAATGAAGCATACGTTTTGAATCCTTCATTTAGCACAATGCTTTTGAGATTCATCCACGGACAGTGATTTGTTTTCTCTTTTATTGCTGACTGTTGTTTCCCACTGTGTGGCTATACCACAGTTTGTTTATCCATTTACCACTTGCTAATTTGGGTTATTTCTAGTTCTTAGCAATTGTAAGTAATAGGGCTATGACTATTCAAGTACGAGTCTTTCAGTGGGTATGTATATGTTGGTGCAAAAGCAATTGCAGTTTTCCTATTACTTTTAATGGCAATAACCACAATTACTTTTGCACCAACCTAATAATTTTTTTTCTAGAATAAATACTAAGAGTAGGATTTCTAGGACTTGATGCATTTTTTGGAGTTTTAAAACAGCAGGCCAGGCCTAGTGGCTCACACCTGTAATCCCAGCACTTTGGGAGGCCAAGGTGGGCAGATCACAAGGTCAGGAGTTTAAGATCAACCTGACCAATATGGTGAAACACTGTCTCTACTAAAAATATGAAAATTAGCTGGGCGTAGTGGTGCGCACCTGTAGTCCCAGCTACTTGGGAGGCTGAGGCAGGAGAATTGCTTGAACCCAGGGGCAGAGGTTGTAGTGAGCCAATATCTTGCCACTGCACTCCAGCCTGGGCGACAGAGTGAGACTGAATCTCAAAAAAAAAAAAAAAAAAAGAAAAGAGAGAAAAGAAAAACAAAAAAAGAAAAAACTAGCAACACATAGGTTTAGGGCTAAAAGACTGAAAAGTATTCATTGTAATTTAAATGATTTAGGCAGACCAGATTTAGGCAGAACAAACACTATAAAATAACATTATACCAGATAAGAAGTTTTTGAAAAGTATAAGTATTTCCCACCATAGCGCATTTTAGTAAGAAGCAATGGGGAGATGACAGTGAGATTCTGGACTGGATGCTCCAGTCTTGTAAGAGTGTTTCTTGCTTATAGCTATGGTACATGAACAGATGCATAATGACACCAATGCCCACTGTCATCTAAACATCAGTACAAGTTGGTGTCCATCACTACATGTTGCCTGTACAAATCTAGTTTGTTAAAAAGTAGTAGTGGTCTCCAACTGACCTCAGATGCTTTGCTCAGAAGGGCACTGACTCCAAAGTGTTTCAGAATGGTTTTTTTTTGAAAGAACAAAAATTTTAGAATTATTCAGAAGTAACAAATTGACTGTTTTGCTATTCTGGAAACATAAAAATGGTTAGAGCTGGAGAGTTGATGAGAAAAAATGTGTTTGCTAGGGCAGAGGGCAGAAACTGATCAAAATAGAGAGGCCCAAGGGGGACTACTACTTGGTGGGGAAGCTAGCTGAGTTTCCATGGAGGTCTATGCTTTGAAACCTTATTATTTCATGAGATTCCTTCTCTGGGGAAATGTATGCATGAAAGAGTTTCCACGCTCAAGTCAACCAGGATAGGCTGGTTCTTGGGATGTGAGACATAGTTCTATCACTGAATGCCTAAGACAGGCACTCTCCAGTTAAATGGGGAAAGAGGTGAGGGGCTAGCAATATAGAAAGGCTCTCAGGATGAGATGAAACACTGTCAGAGAGACCTTCTGTGTTCCAGGGCACATGGACAAAGGGAAAAAGGTCTTAAGCTCTTAACAACAATCTGATTAAATAGCAAACAACTTTTGGAATGCCTTTTAAAGAGCCAGATGTTTAAACAGAACTATACCTTGGAGAACACAATTCTCAATTTTGCCTAGCCATCAAGGGTGCAGTATGTTGGTATGACAGGCGATATGACAAAGAACCTTGTCAGAAACTGCATGTTAACTCCTCAGGATAGATGCCAAAAGCAGATACTGTACATACTAGACTCACATAGTAAGTATCTAATACTGTCTTCACTAAATATAACTATCTGTATTAAACCTCTTTCTCAATATGTATCACCTAATTAATATTCAAATAATGATTTATTTATAGTTCATGAAGCAAAAGCAGTTGAGATATTTTTCTTTTTCTGTTTAATTTTTTTTTGTATTTGACCAATCCACTGGTTGACATAGATATGACCTTTAAGAAGGTTGATTTCTGGGTTAAATGAAAGACTGAAATACCTGAAAATCATTTGGCTATTGAATTCCTTTAAAGCAGAAATCAAGACAATATGCTTTAGTAAGATTTTTAAACAAGAATTGGTGAAAAAAGTTGTCTATGTAAATTGTATTTAATGAAAAAATTCAACTGATCTAAATGGAATATTCCTTTTAGGATTCTAGAAAATTTACTTTGGGAAACTCTTTGATTAGCTATATTCAATAGTTAAGAACATGAATACTGACATTCATTTACATAAAAAACAAACAAATAGTATTTTATCTGCATCAGGTTAATAATTCTCAGGACTTAGAGAGAAAATTCTGTTCTGAAAACATCAAATATATTCTGAGATACAAGATACGGTCCCTGGCGATGGTCTGTACATATCCTGTATTTAACAGTGAAGAGGCTTCAAGGAGTATTAAGTGTATGATTTCCAGGTTGATATCAAAGACACTTTAGTAATTGGGTCTCAAACTTTGCTTGAGTGGCTTGACCAGTGGTAGTGCATAGTATCTTTGTGAGAAACATTAAAGAAGATTCATTGTTTGCAGGGGTAGATTATGAGGCATGATGGATTACAGTCTTAATGGGTGTGGGTTTCGTTCTCCACAATTAAGGTTAAAACCAAAGATTCATTTAATATTAACCTAGCAGTTCCTTCCCTTAGCATGGTGATGTGCTAAACAGTGTTTTCCAAGCCGCTCTCCAAAGAAGACACACAAAAGATAACTTACAACCTTTGCTGATTTTTGTTGTATTAATATTTCCACCATTGCCAACTTCAACTATCTGTGTGAAGTCACTGAGCATAGAGTAGGGAAGAGGGGCACAGAATCAGCTTTTAGGAGCAGTTACTAGCTGGATCCAGCATACCACTTTATCCATGATGATGATGGCACCGATTTCCCCTGTCCAGGCCTCCCTCAGCTCACTGGCAGCCTGAGAATTTGTGAAGTTATTTTAAAAACTAATTATTTATTTAGCAAAGAATATTGACGGCTCAGTCTCTGTGGCTACATGTTACAGTTGCTTTACAAAAATCACAAATGTTAAAATCAAGGAGAAAGTTCTATTCAGGAACTACACTCAAAGGTAATTAAACCATTATATTATGTTGTTTGATTACTTTATGAGGTAGCCAGGGCATTTTTATCAATAAGAAAACTGAGGCAGAGAATGCCCCATGATACTAAGGAGTCAAAGATCCATCTCCTGAGAGTCAGCCTGGGGCACTTTTTACTTTCTCACATTGTCTTTAGTTATTTGATTATAAATTCTTTTAAACACATGATTTTTCCTTTAATATATACATTTTAATAGGGCAGCAAGACAAGCAATCAATCCCTTTAAAGTGCAGCAGCTAAAACCTGGTTGGAGCAGGAGGCTTTTGGAACCCCAGGCACAAGTCACTTCATGCCCCAGCAGGGCTGATGATTGAACGGAGGTGAAGGAACCAGAGGAGAGAAGAGGAGGCTGGGAAAGTCTGGGCTGGAGCAGCGTGGGAGCTTCTATCTAGAGGAGAATTTGGGACTTTTGTTTCCAGTAGCCTGGCCAGTCAGGTACTCTGGGATGCCCTCACATTAAAAAACAACTAGAAAAAATAACGGTTCTGGCTTTTCTGTTCTCATAGGATGTAGGGAATATTGTCAAGTGTCAAGTAAAAAACCCCCCACAAACAAAATAAAATCGAAATTAAAAAAAAACTAAAACAAACCATAAAAACCCTCCCTCAACCTGAAATCTGTAGAAGGGATTCCCATTCAGAAGGTGGTGTCCCTGCAAGAGCAGGTACACCATCACCACTGCGGGTGGAGATAGGCCTTGGGCATAGGGCACCTCACAGAGCTGACCCAGAAACTGTGGTTACACCTGAGGACACAGGGCAGCAGGAGTGTGTCTGGATCAGCAGTACCCTCTGAATCCTAGAATAAGCAAAGGAAACATTTTTGGAGGAAAACATTTTCAAGTGGAGCCCTCAGATCTTTCACA
Organism: Cacajao melanocephalus; assembly: GCA_963573385.1. NCBI lineage: Eukaryota > Metazoa > Chordata > Mammalia > Primates > Pitheciidae > Cacajao > Cacajao melanocephalus. The sequence continues at coordinate 81,622 of CAUYLG010050490.1, forward strand.
GATTCAGATCAAACACATATAAGATTTTAGATGCATAGAAAAGACATCTCTACAAAGACAACTTTTAGATGAAAAGCAAACTTCTTAACAACAATGGAAGCCAGAATACAGTCGAATAATAACTTTAAAATGCTGGGAGAGTATTACTGCCAATCTAGAATTTCAAGAAAGGAGTTGAAATAAAGACATATTCTGATAAACGGAAAACAATGAGAGTTTACCCTCAGAGAACCTGCAGTAAGGGGATTTTTCAACTATGTGATTTGTACTTCAGGAAAAGAAAATGATAATCCCCCCAAACTGTCTGAGATGGAAAGTATAACTTCTATAACTTACTATGAACACATCTACAACTAAATAAACTAACACAGAGAATCCTTTTATAAAAGGAAAGAAAGAAGAAAATCTTTCACCTGGATATGCTTGGAATCCTTTCAAAATTATTTGCTTTTTACCTCCTTCTTAGGAGGTGACCCAGAGAAGAAGTCCAATCAGAGAAATGGGGCTGGGTCCATGGCTTGTGGTTTCTACACAGTTCTTTTTAATTGGATAGAGTAGATCGTTCAAAACCTCAACATATTTGACTTGGTTCTGACCAAAAACCACAAGATGATTCAATACTGTTCCTACTCATTTGATTTTAGGTTCTGTGGTTTGCTCTTCCTTGGCTGTTCCTTTCAGTAAGAGCGGTTTTCTAACAAAAGAGTGACTAATGAGAAGAAAAAAATAGATGAGATTTTTCTTAAGTATGAAATAGGGCCAAGAAATGTCTAAATTGCAAGTCTTTACTTAAAGAATCCTTGAGCTTAAAGCATTTCATCATAGAGCAATAGTTTTTAGTTGGGCTGATTTTACCTGCTAGGGGACACTTGGCAATGTCTGGTGACATTTTTGGGCGTCACAGCTGGAGGTGAGGGACGCTACTTGCATCTAGTATACAGAGGCCAGGGTTGCTGCTTAACATGCTGTTCTTTCAGATTTCCTTTTGAAAGCACCAGATATAGCCAGCTCCATATAATGTTAGCAACTCTTGTGTTTAAGCTAGTTTTACTTCATTACAAAGCACAGGACAGTCCCCATAGTAAATAGTTATTCATAACATTAACGGTGCCAAGGTTGAAAAGAGAAACAAGAATAAATTCTCCTCTGCCCTGGAAGACAGAGGATTTGTCAGTAAACAGATAATTCATTTTAAGATATTTAAAACCAACTGCAAGGACAAACTTTTGTAATGCGTCTTCAAGATCTTCGTGTTGGTTGCGTTTGGTTGTATGTCCAGAGATAGATCGCCCTGCCGTCTGTTCTTTAACTAAGATTTCCTGTTGAAAGCACCAGATACATCCAGTTCCATACAATGTTAGCAACTCTTGCGTTTAAGCTAGTTTTAGTCCATTTGGGAAGTAAAAAGTGAAGAGGAGAAAAAGCAAGCTAGGTGAGGTACTCCTTGGGTTCTTTCTCCTTAGCTAGCTGGTCACTGAAAGGATGTGCCTAATTCTCTCTTTCATTGGTGCACTGGGGCTCTAGTCTGGGTCTTGTAATAATGGGTAAGTGCGTGGGAGCTAGGTGGTATGGTTGAGGCTGGACAGACCAGCTATTGTGGAAAGTGTATTCATGCTTTGCTCTGGGCTTCAAGCTGGGCTTCTTCTGGTATGAGTGGCATATTTTCTGTCTACAACCAAAGTGTCCAGCAGACAATGGTGTAAAGGTCTCTCAGATGTGAATGAAAGAGATGAGATGGTAAACAGCTCAGTTGAGTAGATCATATGTAATTGCTAAGCTGGAAGGATTCACTGAGGGTCAGTTCATCCTTTGGAAAGAGCTATGCTGCAGAAGGACCATCCAAATGAATAGGGAGGCTCAGAGTGTCTGGCAGGGAGTCAGCAAGGACGAGGGGTGCTGCTTCCCTAAGTGGGAGGGCTACACCTAAATTTAGCTTCTTATAGGATTCCCTATGGAATCCAACTTCCCACGTGATTTGCAGATGTGAAAGTTGGCATGCCTGGAAAACTCCCTGCATAGCTGGTGCATAACTCACACTGCTTGGCACCTGAGCCTTGACCCCCGGAACCCCACATAAGAAGGTATTTTTATGTTTGTGGTTAAAAAAAAAGAAAATAAAAAGAGAAAAAGATATAACAGAGTTAGGGGCTCTTCCTGGATCACTAAGCCACTGTATGCATGGTATACAGTGCATGCATGGCATCTTGACTCTTGCATACCTCTTGGTGGAACTGAAACTGAGGGCTAAGCTGATTAAGTTCACCAAACTTAACCTGCCTTGCTTGCTCTTAACAGCTTACTTATGGTTGATCTTAAAACTCCCACTTAGCAGCTAGGTATGGTGACACACACCTGTAATCCCAGCACTTTGGGAAGCCAAGGCAGGAGAATTGCTTGAGTCCAGGAGTTTAAGATCAGCCTGGGCAACACAGCGACAACTCCATCTCCACAAAAAATTTAAAAAATTAGCCGTGGATAGGTTGGTGCCTGTAGTTGCAGCTGCTCCAGAGGGTGAAGTGGAAGGATGGCCTCAGGCTCAGACCAGGAGTTTGAGCCTGCAATGAGCTGTGATGGAGTCACTGAACTACAGCCTGGGTGATAGACTGAGACCCTATCTTAAAATCCTCTCCCAACCTACCAAGAAAATAATAACAAAAAACTTCCCACTAGCAAATTGCTTAGCCAAACAAAACGTAACTAAACTCCCGCTAGCTTCCTTATAGATAACATCTCTGTGGGTCACTATAGTAACGTTGCATAAAGTTGTTTTTCAGGAACTAGGGGACTGCTCTCTAAGCTGGTTGAGACCACTGACCCTTCAACTGGACCTGCTTGAGTGACCTTTTGATGTCAGAGGGTCAAAGGCTCTAACCTCAGATTGTGCTAACACTGCCATTTTGGGCATACATGTCCTATGAAGAACCACGTAGCTTAATTAGGTTTGCACAGGAACACTGATTACCTCACCTTCCCTACTTGCCAATTACCCTTCCCCACGCTTTGGATGACTCTGCTTTCTATTTCATAAGTACCCCAAAACCCTCTTTTCAAAGAGATGAATATTGATTTGTTCTCTTGTATCTTTGTATGGCGGCCTTGTGAAGAAAATCTTTTCTCTTTTGCAAAACCTGTCACCACAGTGATTGGCTTGCTGTGCACACGCAGAATGAACCTGGCCAGTAACAGAATTACAAGAGTGAAAGTTGTAAATCTTCTTATACTCATATCGTGTGCCATTGTGGTATTTGTTCTTACCTACGCCCCATGTACATGTAAATATCTCAGAGGATGAAAGTTCAACTTGGTTATTTAAACATCTCTGGAAGTCATGTTAAGGTAAATGTTTAACAATTACTTATTTATATAAATAAAATGAACATAGGAGTATGTGTCTATCCTTAATCTGTCAAATATAAACTGAAATATAAACTGTTAATTCTCTGGAATATATACTGTTGATTCTAGAAAAGGCGGCAGACGACTTTTCACCAAGATTTAGATTTGATCGGTGATATTTGAACACACCTGGGCAGACATGTACAAAGTCTTTGACCCTTATATTTTCTAACATGATTAACTGTATTAAATATGGTGAGAATGGGAAACATAATTTATTATTGAGTGGGGCCAGAGAGGCAGTGGAATTGGGTTCTGGAGACCTCTTTTGAAAGGTTAAAAAGGGTAGATAGCATATCTACATGTGTATGTAGGTAGGAGCTACGTACACAGTGCAATGGAAAACAGACTCATGCTTTGTATGTTACTAATAATTCACAAATACTAAACATGGCTACAGGTAAGTGAAAGAGGCAGCTAGTTTTAAGCTGTGTTTTGCTGGGGATCTCAAGGCCCTACCATTAAAGTTTCCATCTGCCAAGGTACTGCTTGCCCTTGCTAAATGATTAGTCCAACATCAGTGTTCACAGACAATGTTGTGGGGGAATAATGTTAAAAAAAATTGTTTGGGAGAGGAAGAAAAGCTGGAGGAATAGATTCTCCCTCACTGACATACCAACAAGTCGGAGCATTGATTTTGAGAGACCGAATATACAGATGGACAATGGCCATACCGCATATAAAAAGAGAACTCTGACCTGCAAGCTGCAGTAATTAGTCCAGGAAGCCAGGACACCACCTCTGTAGCAAACAGCAGTCGAATGGTCAAGACTTACTCGATAACTGCCAGCTTCTCTAATTTCTGCTCCCACTTTGAATTTAGGACCAACCAGAGAGAGCCAAATATGCTCTCCTAACCAATCAGATCGGATGCCCGCTTCTACTGAGTGGGTCTCCAGATTCCCAGGCCAACAGCTTCCAATCAGGGCATACCTGATACCTTTCCTTTTTCCACTCTAAAGTTTTCTCATGCTTCTGCCTGCCTGTGAGTCTGTCACATGCAAGTGATGGTGGCTGACTTACATGCTACAGCGAGCTCCAAATAAACAGCCTTTTCCTGGTGTCATTTGGGTGGTTTTCATTTATTTCTGCAATTTTCATTTTCTACATAGATACTAATGAGATGTTAGAGAACCTGACCCTGCAGGGATGAGACATGAGATAGCTAAATTTGGCTGTATAGAAGTGGTCAAAAAGAATGGAACCTTGTTTTGGGTCCAAAGATGCCTGAACTCATGGTTGGGGGGCATCTGTGCTTGTGAGATGGGGAGAAAGGAGAAGAGAAACTGAGTAGTATACACAGTTTATTTTACAATTTGCCCAGAGGCAATGCTGACTATTAAAAATAAGAATCTTTGATTTATAAATTTTTGACCAGCATATAAAAACTGTTTTGACGTAAAATGTTTCATTTGACGCTCATGAATGTCTCATTTGACTAACCCCTTCCTGGGGTAGTCAAAATAGATATTTTAATCTCAATTTTGAATAAAGTGTTATCCCTGGTTGAGGAGACCAGCTCAGAGGAGTAGCAAAGGGGGTTTTCAGCAGGGCATGCGTGATGAGGGGCCCAGGCGTCCAGCATCTTAACTCTGCTTTGCTCACCCCCTGTGCTACTCCCAGAATTACCACGATTCTGTTCTCATCATCTTATTCCTGCAAACAGGACCCCACAGAGCCTCATACCTTGACATGTGGAGCAAATGACCATTAGTTCCTGGCTTGCATCTCCAGATCGTCTTACTGGAATCAAAAGTTCCCCAATGTCCTCTTCTATTTTGTATTCTGCCTCTGGAATATAAACCGTTGATTCTAGAAAAGACAGCAGAAGACTTTTCACCAAGATTTAGATTTGATCGGTGATATTTGAACACACCTGAGCAGAAATGTACAAAGTCTTTGACCTTTATATTTTCTAACATGATTGATTGTATTAAATATGCTGAGAATGGGAAACATTATTTATTATTGAGTGGAGCCAGAGAGGCAGTGGAATTGGGTTTAGGAGACCTCTTCTGAAAGGTTAAAAGGGATAGACAGAATTAAAATGGAAAACAAAAATCTTGCAGCAATTCCATATCTTTTTTTTTCTTCTGAGGTCAAATTTTAAGTCTTCTAAATGGAGATCATGTATTTCTGTCCTTGCTTTACTTTTACTGTTTATTTTTACTATTTTAACAATCAAGTACTCTAATTCATTAATGAGGAAAACTGTTTTCTTGCTTCATTCAACAAACAACAACTTATTTAACATTTATTGAACAGATGCTGTGTGTAAGACACTGCACTGGTCATTTAATATGCTGAGAAAAATAAGCTACAGGTCCTTCCCTCAATTTTAAACATAATATTACTGCTGAAATTTACTGAGTTGTAAATATGTGCATACATGTTTGTATGTGTGTGTGTGTGTATGTATGTGTGTGCATACACCTTAGACATCATCAAAACATTCACTGAAATATCAATATGAATATTGGTCATGTCTTGTTGATGGGATTATGTGTACTATTTTTTGGGGGAGAGGTAAGAGATTTTAGATGTTTTCCAAGGCTTTTTATTAAGCATGCATTGTGCAATTAAAATATGGGTGCTTATTTACAATAAAGTTTGAAAGGAGGCTGTTCCAATTCACAGTATGAAGTGGAGAACTGCAGTAACTATCTATGAAACCACATGTAATTTCCTCAGTTCTTTTCCTCATGTTATATATACAACCTAGATTCTTCCTCTTAGTGATGAAAGCAAAAAGGGAAAAGATTGTAGGCAATCATCTTTTTTTTTTGAGACAGGGTCGTGCTCTGTCATGCAGACTGGAGCAGTGTAATGTCATGATCTTGGCTCACTGCAACATTTGCCTCCTGGGTTCTAGTGATTCTCATGCTCCAGCCTCCTGAGTAGCTGGGATTACAGGCATGTGTACCATGCCTGGCTAAATTTAATATTTTTAGTTGAGATGGGGTTTTGCTATGTCGACCAAGCTGGTCTCGAACTCCTGGACTCTAGTGATATACCTGCCTTGGCCTCCCAAAATGCTGGGATTATAGGCGTGAGCCACTGCACTTGGCTGGCAATCATCTTCCTTTTTTTTCTTTTGGAGGTATTACTAAATGATAATTCAGAATTCAATGTTAAATTATCTAGCTATTACATATTAATTTTTTTCTTATTTGCTTTCCTATCTACATTAGCTTCAACAGATACAAGCATCAACCTCCAGGAAAACACTGGCCCTGAGTCACAGGGAGAAAAGACCAGTGATAATTTTCTTTCCTCCATTTTACCCATCATCATGGAAGAAGCTAAAAGTAAATTAAAGTTATCAATGTTGTGTGAAAAAATTGATACAATATGACAGTTACTCAGTAATGTCCTCTATTTTTTCCAATCTGGAAAGCCTGTTTCTATATGCTCTTCTAATCAAAATCCCATTTATTTTTCAAGATTCAGCTCAAACTCTGCCTCTTTCATGAGCCTTAATTACTTGGGACCATGATGATCTGTCTATGTTCTTCTCCCTAAACTCTTAGCGTTTTCCCCATGTGTCTTACATACTTCATAACTGATTCATGTATCGAAGTGTTGTGTTCAACAAAACTGGTCTAATACCTTGTTCATTAGGTGGTGGGGGCAGTGTTTTATACTTCTTTTGTATCTGCCAAAGAGTAGAGCATATAGAACAGTACTTCTTAAATTTTGTTGTAACAAAACTGAAACTCAAGAGATTTTAAAAGACATTCCTTGGAGATGATGAAAAAAAAAATCCATAGTCCAGTTTGGAAAAATTAAACACAATTAAATGTGTTTCTTTAAAAGAGAGTTTCTCAGAATCCTTAATATGCTAACATGAATTATGATGCCTCAAAAGAGGGGTGAAGTTTGAAATAGTTCCTAGACTTGTTTGACCATGAAAAGCTTTCCATCTCTTGTGGATGTCTATTACACTAATGTTCTCTTATGCAGTTCAGAACATGCTAATGCAGGGGATTCTTCATCAAGCCTTGTGGAGCTTAAGTCCTGCTCCCTGGTTGTAAGCTATGCACTTCAACGTGGTACACGACCTCTTTTAACTACTGTGTATAATCAATGTGCTTAATTAAAATTCAGTGATGAATATGAATCCCCCGCTCCCTTTAGGGAATATTCTTCTACTTCCAAAAAAGGGACAGCAAAGCATGCTTACTGCTCAGATTTTTTTCCTTCTAATTTATCTGGGGAGATATTTGCTGAAAGAATGCATAAAATGAACCAATGAATTCAAGGATATAATGTACAATAATAACAAAACTTCAGGGAACACATGTTAAAACGAATGAGTTTGCTGGTACCCAGGAGCCATATCTAGGACAATGGATTTCTAAGTCCCCACTTGATCTGGCTGTGAAAAGATGGAGGCCCTGGAATGAGTCCTGATGATTAGCCATCTGGGAGCAGAGTTGCTTTGTACCTATGGCATGCAGAAAGCTTGCAGTAAGGACTTGTATATATATATGTTACAGGAATGCTGGTAAAGATCCTCTCTATTTACTCTTCTATATTCTCTTTCAAAAATCCTGAGAGCAAACGAAAAATTGTTGTTTATAAAGTAATTTACTTCACTTTAAATCCTAAATGGATATGAATGCATCTAGTGGCTTACAGAGCCTGAGGGAAGTATGAATGCTGGAAATGGAGCCACAAACCTATACTGGTTAATAAAGCAAATCAATCAGTGTCACATACCATCTCCAGGGTCTACAATTTCAATGGTTGCCATTTCCGGAAACTCCAGTGCAGCCATGAGAGGTTCCGACAGAATGATCTGGAAGGTCTCTGAAATCTCATATTCATTGTCAGGTATAATTCTCACCCTCAATGTGGCTGTAGTCTGTCCAGGACTGAATTGGACCTGTTTATTGCTCTTCCATTTAAAATCTTTATCTTTTTTTGCAGTTTCATCTTTGGTACCAATGCCTGAATAAAAATCAGAAAACTATAAATATAGTCAAGTGACTGAAGGCATGTTCTCCTTTCAAAGTGGTTTCTATTGTTAACAAAAGTAGATAACATAGAAATTGCTTTTTGTAAATGATCTTTCTTGGCTAAGAGAGTGTAAGTAAGCAGAATTGAATAGAATTGAGAAGAAAACATGGAAGGGTGTTGGTGTCACCACATGCAGGGGTCTGTCCTGCAGACTTTGACTCAATACAGATGAATAAAATACACTGTCACACAGATATTATGATTTCCTAGTTCAGCTGAGGGTCTGTGGCTGCTTACAGACTCCTTGGAGATTTCTGTAAACAGCTGGAACTGCCAGCCCTCCCCAGATAGTGAGACTCACATTTATTTAGTTAAGTTTAATTGACAAAGGCTTGAGTCAACACCACTAGAGGTTGATTAAAGGACAGGTTCTGATGCTTAAAGCAAACAATATTAGTAGGTAATTTCCTTGGTCAATTTCCTTTTGAGACAGCCATCTGGCTCAAAGTTTAGCTTTAAGACTACATGAGTAAACAAGCTAGCTAGGTAAACTCATATTCCTTTGTTATTAGCACCTTAATCTCTCTGGCTCCTGCAAACAGAAGTAGAAGAATATTCCCTAAAGTGGGAGGTGGGGGGGTTAGTATTCATCTCTGAATTTTAATTAAGCACATTGATTATATACAGTAGTTCTGCCTTCAGCCAAGAACTATAGAACAAACCTTTAGGCCTTCCAAAGGGTTTTAGACTATATTCTATAACTTTCTCTAATATTTTTCCCTTAATATTTTTGCCACCACCTTGAGTGAATTGCCACAGAAGGGGGATTGACAGGCAGAAAGAAGAGAACAGAGAACGGTCATATTTAACCTATTTATTCTAGCAAATGTTTATTGAGATCCTCTGATGTGCCAAACTCTACCAGATGCTGGGGATTCAGAGATGAATAATAAATTGTTCCAACCCCCAGAAAGTTCACAGTCTCAAGAGAAAGATACTAGAATATGAGCTCCATGGATGTAGAGATCTTTGGCCATAGTGTTCACTGATGAATTCCTGGGAATTAGGACACTGTTTGGCATGTAGTAGGCATTCAATAAAAATTTTTGAGTGACCATTTTGTATCTGATAATTTCAATTTCTACAGCTTTTGGAAGAATGACCCTGAAAGTTGTTTTCTCATGCAGATTCTTATTCACGGTGGCTTGTTTCCTCATATGTTTAGTGATTTTTTGATTGTAAGAGAATTCTTAGTAATTTTTCAGGCAATTAGTGCAATGTTGGTGAAAATGGAGAGAGACAAGAGATTTGAGCTCTGTTAGGAAACAGTAATTAGTAACTTACTGAAGAGACTAAACAACAACAATAAAATAGTGTTAAAACACCCAGTGTGAGATTCAATGGTGAAAGGTGCTACCCCATCAAGACTAAACAGACCTTCCTCTCAACCCAAAGTGTTCAAGCAGCCTTCTAATATTGTTTGATCTTGATTTTAACATACCCAGAAAGCAATACTTATGCCTCACCATTTCAGATGTCATTATAAGGGTTAGTTACATTCTGCAGTTGTTTGGATGTGTGAAATCACATATGGTGACCTGACACCAGCTATGGTGAAAACTTGATATAAAATAAGATTATTAGTTCCTCATGCAATTCCTTGGCCTCATTCTCAAGTAATCTAAAACCCTGTAAAAGATACCCAAAGCTATAGAACATGAAAATAATTTCAAAGGTAGGATAGCTAGTGTTGCTTTTGCAAAACTGATGAAGAAAACCTGCATTAGTCAGTTTGGTGACTGAGAGTGAAGGTCCAGTATTTAGGAAAAGCCTCCTTTGGCCACATGCTGGAAGAGGAGAACATAAAGAGGAGTGAATGATGTCCTCAGCCAAAGCTTAGGTAGAGCTAGGTGGCGCTGCTATAGGAATGAAGCAGGTACATGGCTATTTACTTAATATTTGGTGAGCATTGTCTCTTTGTGAGGTGCTGAGGATGTCACCTGGAATTAGGCACAGCCACCACTACCCTCAAGGTGTTTTCAATTTTGGAAGAGGCAAACAGATAAACAGGTGATTTTAATTGTGTTTGATGAATGTTACAGAATGGTATTTCTCACTTATTGAGCATCTGTGGCATGCAAAAAACCGTGCTAGATTGATTTATAATCATTATTACAAATTCTCCTCAAGCACATATTGAGGTGGATAATTTATCGATATATAAGGAAACTGAACTCCCGAAAGTCACAAAAAAGATTAAGTGACAGAGCAGGAAGTCAAACTCCACAGTTTTGTTTCTTTTTTCTTCTGGGTCCTATGCATCAACTATTAGCTTGGGGTGGGGTGGGGGCATCAGGAGGACTTCCTTGAGTGTCTGAGTGAGATACTTTAGAGGTTCCTGTCTGCGATGCTGAGTAGTACTGTGATTTTAAAGAGTATTTACAGAACACAAAGGCTGGCTGTAGTTTACTTAACAACAAATATTGGTGACTACCATATGCCCCATGCTGTTCTTAGGGTTGGACATCACCCAAGATGTAGTTCCTGACCTTATGGAGCTGAAATCTACTTGGGAAGACAAATAGACACATGATCCATGCCAATTTTGGTAAGTGCTATGAAGAACCATACAGCAGGGCACAGAGATGGAGTGTGGCAGGGGTGAGTTTAGACAGGGTGACCAGAAGGTATTCCAAAGGGTTCAGTTAGTTGGCAAACATTCAAATGATTCTGAGCAGATGAACTTTTTTTTTTTTCTTGAGTCAGGATACAAAAATACTTCTTGACATATTAACCCAAACTCACAAGAAGACCTTGAGATAAAGAATTGTGGAAGCAGGGCCTGACGAGAGGAGGGAAGCATATTTCAGCTAAAGGTTCCTGGCAGCGAGTTCCACCATGTGTTGATGAAGTAACCTGGAATGCAGACGGAGGCTGAGGGCCACCCAGAAATCAGAGTGCTCTTTGGCTGACCCCTTCTCCTAAGAGAACAGTCCTATTTTAGGAGCCCTGGGCCTGGAGCAGAGACTGGGGAAAGCGTGTGTTTTCTTGATTGCTTGTTTTCTCTCCAGCTCATTTCTTCCCTGGCTTCCCTCCAACAGTTTTGATACATTGCCTGGACTCTGAGTGGGGTCCTGCATGTCAGGGCAACTCAATGCTTATTTGTAAAATGAAGACAGTATACCCCTATCTGTCTTCTTAATAGATTATATAAATAAAGGCAAAATGATTTCTGAAAGTTCTGGCAGCTAAAGATGTTATGAAAATTCAGTGGCTTATTAGAACAATTATTGTTAATTATTAGTGATAATAAGGAGATATATTATGTAGGCATTTTGTATGTGTTTACTCCAAGAAGACATATTTTTGTACTAGGTCCTTGTAGAACTTAAAGAAATTCAACACTGTACATGTCCCCAAGGAATTTATAACCTACTAGCAAGATTAAAACAATTATGCGTAATCAAAAGAAATATCTAGAACTAAACACAGTAATGCATCATGTACTCATAAATAATTTTTCAAAAGAAATAGCTGAAATTGAAGCTAAAAATATATGCTTAAAACAACTTTGAAGGAAATTGAGTGACTTGAGGATTGTGGGATGGCTCTGAAGTGTCTTAATTTTCCTGGAGACTGGTGAGTTATAAAAGAGAGAAAGTTGTAACTTGCCAGAAAGAGGATAACAGAGGAAGAATGATAAAAATTGATATACATCTAAGCCCCATAACTCACATGGAGCAAAAACCACAGTACAATTTCACACACACTCTTTTAGAGATTTCTCCAGATCAGTTACTTATTCTCTTTCAGTATACTTTCTTATACTCATTTTTAGTCCTAGATTTCATGTTTCCATAACCTTTTACCAACAACCAATCCAAAGTTACTTACTGATAAATGATGTTTCTCCAAGGTATCCTCTGCGTATAAGGGTCACTTCTAAGAATGTGGAGTCTTCATCCACGATGTAGTACTCCTTCTCCAAACAAATCCAAGCCCAGTTTAGATGGAAAGGCTGATTTGATAGTTTATTCCCTCCTGCAATTGATAGGGGCAAAGGAGAAGTCAGCTGGCGTGTTTAAAGGCAAAAGTCAATGATCAAGGTGTGCATTTTGCTTCTGAAACCAGAGATTTCAAAACATACTCTTGTTTTATTTTATTTTTTGGTAGAGAGAGGAAATGTTCTTTGCTTCTCTAGAGGATGTCATGAGCATCATCTTAAGTCTTATTCCCCCTGTTTAATCTGGAGGGAGCCAGGTGCCTCCTATTCACAAAGGGCCTTGTGCACCAGGGTTCCAAAGAGCCAGAGCTTGCTAGTTTTAAATTCAGCTCATACTTAACACCTCTCTCCTTTTCTCTCTGCCTCTCTTGTTCACTTCCTCTCTCTCTGCCTTCTCCATTTTTTTTTCTTTGCCCTTAACTTACTCTTTTGTATCATTTGTGCATCCACGTGATCTCATATTAGTCTGGAAGTTCCTTGAAGGCAATGCTGACATATTTACTTATTTTATCACTTTCAGAACCTGGTATGATGTGTTGAATTTATATGCGCTAATGTTTAAAAACTATCCATGAAGAGGACAATAGACAGGGATATAAGGGCTCTATCTTATTTCCTCTTGTCCACACCGAGTCACTGGCCTCCTTGTGAAAGATCAACCCGGCCCCTTATTGTGGCTGTATGATGTTTGTGTTTTGGTAGCAAGAGAAGGTCTCTCTCATCTGGGAAGTGGCTGCTGCAAATAATCATCTGGGAAAGGATGCTGAAGTAGAAATCTTTAGGACTCAGTTTCAACTGATGGGCCAATGTGAGAGATATCAGTTACCAAAGTGACTATGTGTGAACTTTACCAAATAAATCTTTACTAAGCAGTTCCATAGTTACTGGACCCCTTAGTCAGATCAAACATATCAAAATGGGGCAGTGTGTGGACAACAAAAATTTGTGAAGAGAGTACTTTAGAAAAAGTTGATGCTGCGGTGGAAATCTCTATTACCACCAAGAAGGGTATGGGTATAAGGTGGGGCTACAGCCCTACCTCCAGCCTACAGGGCTTCAGGGAACTGCCTGGAGAGCTTGACATCTTCTATAGTTGGAGTCCATGTGATTTACTCATTTTCAGAAAAGACTGTCAGGGTAAAGGAGTGAGCAGAGAGGGCTGTACTGGGAAGCAATCGAGTAGCTGTGAAGAGAGTAGGACAAAGAAAGCAAATATATGGACTAGAGGTGGGTCATCCATCCAATAGGGCCAGTTAAAGGAGGCAACAGGATTTCAGCAGAAAGGAAGCTGGGAGCTGACCACCAGATTCCCATGGGTTGCACAGGTGGTAAGAGATGAGGAGGCTCCAAAGACAGGAATCTTCAAGTAACCCACGAAAACACCAAGTAAAGAAGGGATTCCTTTTTAAAGAGCTGCCACCCAGGGACCTCCAATGTCGGAAGGTAATGATACTTTCCTTCCTTTTTTTTTTTTTTTCTTTGCAATCTCACGCCATTCAGAATGGCAATTATTATTATTATTTTTATTATACTTTAAGTTCTGGGGTACATGTGCAGAATGTGCAGGTTTGTTACACAGGTATACACATGCCATGGTGGTTTGCTGCACCCCATCGACCTGTCATCTACATTAGGTATTTCTCCTAATGCTGTCCATCTCCTAGCCCCCCAGCCCCCCACAGGCCTCTGTGTGTGATGTTCCCCTCCCTGTATCCATGTGTTCTCGGCGATGATACTTTCTATACTCAACTGTGCCCTGCCTCCCTTGTCTCCTCTCTCTCTAGAGTCAACCTTGGAAGAGCAAAGGCTTGGTAGTAAGCAAGGGGAACCGTGAGCATGGAAAGAAGGAAGCCGGCCTCAGCCCTCCTTCGCACTGCAGGTTCTGACCCATAGTGGCAAACAAGGCTCAGTAGAAAGCAAACACTGAGATTTAATCCTATTTGGGCTTACACGAACTCACTGATGTGTAACTGCGAGATAAATGCATATGTTGATTTTCATGTTTACTCTCAGTTGTTTTCTTTCTCTTTAAAAAATAACATTATTGAAACTATTGTGGGTATGCTGATAAATTAAAAAAAAAATGCAAATGTGCCCCAAATCCTGTCATTATTTTTTAAAAACCGTATTGTTTACAGTTTTGAAAGCACTTTAATTCTTCATGTATGTAGTCCTTTAGATTTTGAAATCATGAGTCATGACAGTAGTTTATATTTGCTTATTTATTTTGTGTCTTTTTCACAGTTCTTTTATATACTGTCACATGCTTTATTCTACAAACACATTACAGAGTATGGCAAATATTAGTCTCAATTTATAACTGGATAGTTTCAGGAGGAGGAGAAAATTTGACCAGGTCCCCACAGGTGAGTGGTGAGGTCAGTTTTGCAGTTTGCTAGTCCAGAGCTCTCTCTTTCACTCTGAGCTGCCATTCCCGTGAGTTAGGAATCAGTGCAACGCAAACACTTCAAAAGTAAAGTAGGAAAAATCTATTGCAGATCAGACTTTCTAAATCAAAACATGCATAGTGGGAAGGATTTAACAATTAGAGATAACATTTCCAGAATCCAAACAGCTAATTTGTAGTCTAGTGATGAAGAGCATATACTATTGAGTCACATGGACCCTGGTTCTGGGTCTGTCACTTATGAGCCATTTGATCATGAGCAAACTATAGATATTCGGTTTCTTCATCTGTAAATGTGATATAGTAGCATTATGTGCTCTATAGCATTGTTGTGAGAATCAAAGAAAATAATGCTACCAAATGCCCAACACAAATTAGGTGCTCAATAAATGTGGGTTCTTATCATCATGGTTTCAAAACAGCATAGAATTGATTTACACTAGGCTATATTGCTTCTTTTGGCTTTGCTTTCACTACTGACTGGTTAATATGTCTTTTTAAAAGTGGCTGGTATTATAGAAACAGCCTATGTTAGAACTTTGAACTCCTCTTTTATTATAACATTTTGCTTTTTAAAGCACTTTCCTGTCACATTTCATATTCCTTTGCAATCTGCCTACATTTCGCCTGCCCCGCATACCCAACAACACTCCTGTTACTATTTTGTTGAAATTTTAGCATGCCTAGCCCTTGAGCAAGATAAGAAAATATGAAAGCATCATCCTCTTCAAGCATAAGCGACTTAGTCACTGTAACCTGACATCACCGGCCAACTCCATGCTTTCTGTGAGCACATGCTCACATATCAATTCACTTTCTGGAGAAATGAGACAGATAAACATGGTTTGGTATAAATAAGAAATATTCCGTGTTTCAAAACATTTAAAGGGGGCCTACTTTAAACCAAATATGTTAGGAGAAAGAGGCTGGTAGGAATTGTTTCTGGTTCTAGATGAATCCAAGAAGGTGAAATCCATCTATACATGTTTTAAAGCTGTATTCATTAATATTGCTAAATATAATTAACCTTAGAAATAGAGAAGTAAATATCTAAGGAACAACTTAATGGGGTTTTGGTCTAAAGATAACAGTGGCTAAAATATAGTAAGTACATGCATTGGCAAAGAACCAGAAAAAAGACTGTCTATCAAAAGTCAAAATAAAATGGCGATGATAGAGCAGAAGAGAGTTTTCATTAAGGTATTTTCTCTTTCCCTCTCGCTATAAATTAACACAAATCAGAAATAAATGGCTCCCTGGTGTATTGGTCATATCCTGCAAATTGATCCCAAATACCCACTTCTTATTCTCTGCTAAAAATGTTATTTTATTCCAATTAAATGGGAATTTGTGCCAAAGATAATATTATTTGATTCTGGGACTGACTTAGTACTTAATGCTTGAATCTTGAAGGAGCTACCGTTGTAGTTGTCAGTTTACTACAGAAATAAACATCTAGAAAAGTTGTGTTATTGTAATGCTGTATTATTTATTTATTTGTTTACTGAGACAGAGTCTTGCTCTCTCACCCAGGCTGGAGTACAGTAGTGCTGTCTCAGCTCACTGCAACCTCTACCTCCCAGATTCAAGCAATTCTCCTGCCTCAGCCTCCTGAGTAACTGGGATTATAGGCAAGTGTTACCCTACACTCAGCTAATTGCTTCTATAAGAGTCATTCTAAATAGTAGAGATAATATCTATACATTTTTATTTCCCTACTGTGGGCATTGACCTTTAGGATTCTCTAATTCAACCAGAAAATAAGACATGTATATATGAAACTGTTAAATTACAACACAAGGCCAATATGATTGTGGATAGAAATGAATGGAGGAAAATAAGTAGAAAGGAAGACTTCCTGGGAGGACAGGACTAGGAGAGATGAATAGAATTCTCTCTGCAGTTCTGGAAGAAGGAGGGGCCATTTTAATATGGAGGGAGAAGAAGGTAGACTTGGGGGAAGCAGAGCGAAGAAGGCTTAGAAGGGCATAGTATGTTCTTGAAAATTTGTAGCACAGTGTTTTTAGTAAAATGTACTGTCTCTGAGGCATGACAAGACCATTTCAGAATGGATTCACAACTATCCCTCATGCCTTTCTTTGCTTGGTTTCCAACATAGCTGTTTTTGTCTAATTCTGCTTTAAAGACGTACCCCATTTTATGCATTACTAGATCAGTTACTGCATATCATTGGATTTGCTGCAGTGCCTCCAAGTATGGCATGTTGCAGGAGCAAGATTAAAATTCTTAGAATATTATTTTTTTGAGTAGTTGAGAATCTGTAAGTTGCAGTATAGTCCCAGTATAAGTAAAATCATAAGAGTGTTAGAGTAATAACTTGTAAACAATAACCTAAAGGTAGTATTTTAAAAATTTAAGTGTTTTAGAAGGTTATTTTAAGTTTATGAAAAAAATTTTCAAACATTTTTCAGCCCCATCAACTAAAAAGATGAAATAATTCTTCATTCAAAGCCCACAGAAATTAACATATATTTCTTCTTCAAAGATCCCTTGTGAATGAAAATTTATATCTTGAGATTCTCATTGAATGCCCTTGTTTTCTGTTATCAAATAATTCTACTAACTTTCTAATTCTATGCAAAGGGCTTTGAGACTTCTAAGACCAATAAGAACCGGGTATTGCAAGTTCAATGAGACTTCCTTATTGGTACTTGGCTTTCAACATTTTGCCTTATTATCAGTTGCATGTGGTCATTTAAACAAAAATAGTCTAAAACTTTTGGTATCACAGATTTCTTTGGGCATATGGTAGCAAACTTCTCCCTTAAAATGCATATGCAAGTATTTCCCAGATTTTATAATTCCAAGGGATTCATGGAAACCCCTCAGCCCATCTGTGAACTCCTTAAGCTCTATGCTAAGCAAAGAAGACTGATTATGTACATAAATTGCTACAGGTTTCCAGATTAATGAATAAATTAAGTATTTTCCTAGTGATATTGGCCAAAATGACGATGTCAATGGAATCATCATATACTTGAGAAAAGGAAATTGCTAATGTCACCCTAGTTCCATGAAGAGTAGAGAATTAAAGAGATAATTACTAATAATATCTCATATATCTAAATTTTCAAGTCATCTCTAGCAAACATATTTATCTAAAAGTGGAAGATTTCTGATTGTCAAAATACTTGCTTGCATTTACCACAAAAAGAGTAATTCTGATAATCTAAAAACATTTCAGGTACCCTTTCAGTTTCTTGGGCTTGATAATTATAATAAAAAATGTGTTCATGCATTCTAGAATTCTCTTGTAGATCTAAGTTATAGTCTAGGTTTCTGAAGGATGATTGATGAAAAGTTACAATTAATTAATTAAGCCATCCATTCAGTTATTCCACCAATATTTATTGAATACCTGTTATATGCCATTGACTCTCCAACTGTTGAGGATAGAACAGTGAATTCAATAAAATTCCTGTTCTTGTGTAGCTTACTTTCCAGTGAGGCAATAAGCAAATAATGTATAATATAGTTGATGGTAAAAGTGTTATGTGAAAAATCAGGATAGTTGGATAAAGCATGACTGGGAGAAACAGAAGGAAATATTTTATAGAGTGGCTAGAAAAGGCTTTTCTAAAGGGGGTGATATTTGATTAGAGACTGTGGGAAGAATATTTCTGGCAGAGGGAAAACAAGCACAAAAATAAATATGTCCATATTTCAAAACTAATTAATATTCTGTCATGACCAAAGTCTACTTGGACTCCAATTCCTTCTGATGCCCTTTTAATTCCTATCAATCAGTACCTATCAATCAGTACTTAAAAGGGTGGACTGGCTTTTTCAGGCCACTAGTGTTCATTAGAGCCATTTAGTTAACATGATTTTCTTTTGCAACCATTCTGCAGCTTTTGAACTCCGTGTCCATGTTTGGAGGATTTGGCATTTGATGAGTCCTGTCACCTATAGCGGAGTTGGGTGGTGGTGGGGGTGTGTGTGTCCAATCTTTTGGTTTCCCTGGGCCATACTGGAAGAAAAAGAATTATCTTGGGTCACACATAAAATACACTACACTAATGATAATTGATGAGCTAGAAAAAAATCACAAAAAAACTCATAATGTTTTAAGAAAGTTTACAAATTTGTGTTCGACCACATTCAAAGCCATTCTGGGCTGCATGTAACCCACAGGTCATGGGTTGGACAAGCTTGACCTATAGGAAGGAATTAGAAAATATCATTTTGCAGTTACAGCTAGGGCATAAGCTTGTCACTTAGGCTCTGCCAACGTGGCTTAAGACTTTGATTTGAAAGTGTGCAATGTGAGGAGGGTATGGGTCAACTGCATGGAGTCCATATTTTGGCAAGAGTTGCAGTGGAGGCACCTGGTTTTCATGGGCATTGGTAGCAGAGATCTAGTGTCTGGGGACAGCTGTACCTAATGCCAATGGTCATCCATAGAGTGCTTTTGGCATTCTTTTTAGATGCATGGCCTGTCATTCTGTCTCTCTGGCCTCCTGGGATATAACTATAGCTTATTACTATGCCGTAATAAATTTCTTCATTTAACTAGCAATAGTATTTAATAGGACTTAAATAGCAAGGTAGGTTTGCAACTAGGAAAATTCTCTTGTAGACCTAAGTTATATTCTAGGTTTCTGAAGGATGATTGATGAAATGTTACAATTAACTAAGCCTTCCATTGAATTATTGCATAAATATTTATTTATCACCTGTTATATGCTGTTCCCTCTTCTAAGTGTTGAGTATAGAACAATGAAAACAACAAAATCCCACAGCAATGAACTTGTTTTCGTCTTACTTGGGTTTGTAAAGGAACAGGAAGACACTGAACAGTGAAGGTGAAAATGATTAGCGTAAAGCCTGACATGCAGTAGGCACTCAACACACTCGGCACATTACGACTATATTAATATCAATGTAATGCACACATTTTAATGGACATATGGGAGGAAATAAGTACAAATTGTTTTTTTGGAATGCATAAGTCAATTACATACAGAGAACTGCTTATTTGCTCATTTACACAATATGTAATTACTCTGAAGTCAAACCATATATCAGACACAGTGTTAAGGGTTGTAGATCAAAAGACATGTCAGGCATGGGCTCTTCAGAGAGAATGTTGACAGGCTTCATGAAATAATAAAAGCTTAAGTATGAAACAGTGACAGTGGAAAGAGAAAAGATGGGTTAAAGAAAAATGAAGGAAGAACCAATAGGCTGTAGGAGATGACTAGATCTGAGAACGAGTTATCGGGATTGTAAAAAATGACTCACAGAGCACAAACAGGGCAGCTGGAGGAGTTGTGTAGGTATAGTAGTACAGCAGTGTAGATATAGCCTTGGCTGATTTAGAGAAGCCAGGAAGGAAGATTTGGTTTTAGATTTGGCTTTGATGTGATGATAAGAAGCCCAAGTGCAAAAAGCTCATCAGATATTTGGATATATGAGACAAAGGTTTGGAGGACAGCCAAAGGCAAGATGTATAAATTCAGGAGTAATTATTATGCAGGAAGTTTCTGAGAGAGAGGTTTAAAGTCAGGTTTCTGAAAGTTTGATAGAGAGCTAAATATGTATTGTATAATTTTTGTATTTTGTTAGGCATTACTCTCAAAGGATTTAGGCAATTGTGGAGTTGGATAAGAAGATTTATAGCTAGTGGGACCCCAGCTGCATATCTGACATAAGATACCCCGGGGTTCCTGAGTTAGCTGATTCAACCATCATCCTTTTTCACCCTCTTTCAGACCTGCTACTGGGGTCTTGATGGACAGCTGGCCACTCTGTCACTCACACAGTAGCTCTGTGGCCTTAGGCAACTCCTCATCTGCTCCCTCATCTGAAAAGTGGGAGTAAAAGAGGTGCAGAGAAGCATTGTGGGTGAGAGACCTCAGAGGTAGGGGAGTGCAGGACAAACATCGTCTTTATAACTTAAGCTTTTATTATTAAATTCCTTTCTTGCCATCATAAAACAGAATAAATTAGTATTATTTTTAACTACATAGAATAAAGTTGATGTCCTAATGTTCTAAAAAGAGAAAGGACAACATATAATTTCATAATGGGAAATGATAGTAAAGAGGGACCAACATGCACCAAATGCCGACTAATGACACTAACATTGGGCTGGGCACTGTGCAGCCTGCCAAAAGAAAAAAAAAGAAAATGGAGAGATGGTCAAGATGAAGGAGACAGAAGTCAGTGGACAGACTCTGATAGGACCAGCCAGGATGAAAAAATGATTTGAGTGCACAGTAAAGTGAAGAAAAATAGAAAAGTGATTTAAGGAATAGGAATGGCTCAGAAAGTGACTATTAAAATAATAATGGAGAAAAACAGCCAACTGCAGAATTTTTAACTTATCAAAATGTGAAGAGCATAATGACATTTATGTTTTCACAATTATTTCCCATTAAGTCAAAAAATATGGGAAAAAGACATCAAGTATTTTATCCAAATACTATTTTCAGAAAGATTTAGTTTTGATATAACTTAATTATTAATTATAATTTCTAATGTAATCTCTTCTTCTAAAAATGCAATAGGGCCGGGTGCAGTGGCTCATGCCTGTAATCCCAGCCCTTTGGGAGGCCGAGGTGGGTGGATCACAAAGTCAGGAGATGGAGACCATTCTGGCCAACATGATGAAACCCCATCTCTACTAAAATACAAAAAATTAGCTGGATGTGGTGGCTCGTGCCTGTAGTCCCAGCTACTCAGGAGGCTGAGGCAGGGGAATCACTTAAACCCAGACCGTGGAAGATGCAGTGAGCCGAGATCATGCCACTGCACTCCAGACTGGCAACAGAGCAAGATTCTGTCTCAAAAAAAAAAAGCAATAATTTAAAAAATAAACACAAAAATAAAAACAACAACAAAAGATTATATACCACTAAAGAAAATTTTGAAAACACATTTAATAAATGCTGACTCTCAAATAGATAGTCATTTACCAAAATGATGAAATGGCAGCCATTGTCAAATGTTAAATGTTTACGACTTGAACTTGGAAAAAATTTTAGTTGAATAGGATATTTTATCTTAAGTGCTTAATAATTAAAAGAAAAACTAATATTATATAGACTTATGTTTTCTAATACTTCATAATATTTTCAAATAGCTGCATTGTCATAAGCATTTAGCTTCTACAGGTCACACCATTATATAGTTTTAAAGTGTATTTGAATTCCATAAGCACCCACTCATCATGCATTTGGAAACAATACCCATACTTAGCAATTGTCACATAGTGTCAATTAATATGATAGTCATTTGGAAAATGTTTCACAGTGAGAAATGTGTTATTCTGAATTGTGGCTTCACACACGCAGCTCCAGTTACATGTCTATAGATGAGAAATACAATAGTCTTTCTTTTTTTTTTCAAAAGAGCTATAAATTTAAGGAAAAGAAAGTAACTTGAAATGGAAGAATTGGCAAATTAGGTAACAGAAAAAGCCAAATTGCGTATCAGCTAGGTCTACATTTTCTTCCTCTGGCTGTCTCCCATGTTTGTGGAGATGTTGGTAGCAATTTCTAAAATGTGTCATGTTGGTTGAAATTTGTCACATTCCCTTCCTGAAAGAGGGTATTATTTCACTTGATTGTCCACTTCCATTTCTCAGGCTTTTCCTTAATTCATTTCTATTTATTCGACCCTTCCCTGGGTCTCCCCAACTGTGCCCTCTTAGTGCTTCAGGGTACAACCACCCATGTCCTGGAGCTTGGAGGGACAGGTGGCACTCTTTTTGGAGTCTTCAACATTACAGACTCATATCCATTCTCTTCTTGAGGAACAATAGGCTATTTTGTGCAACCACACAAAGTAGCTTATAGGTTTTTCGGAAAAGAGGGAAAAAAACTGAAAGAACAGCACAGAGGTGAGATTTCTGTGGTCCTTTTCCTAGTTGTATTTTCCTAAGCCTCAGAGATGCTACTCACAGACAATGCTTTTAAATCCACCTCTGCAATCTTTGGACATGTGAGGCAGGTGGTGGAGGGAGAGGTCTTTGGACTCACGTGGCTGGTGGGTGGGGACAGTGGAAGGTGGCAGGTGTCAAGGCTGCTAGCTCTAATTCTGTACACTGAGAGGTGTTGGTTATATTCTTTTTGGAGAAGTCCCCAAACTGTCTTGATGATATATCTGGCTTTCTGTTTTGGAGAATAAAAACCCAACATGTAGTGCTGTGTATAACAATACAAGTTTTTCATGCCCTTTTTCTCCTTCTTAAAATAGTGTTCTTCAATTTAAGAACAGTGGAAATAATGTGAAATAATAAAGACCACAAGCTTTTCTTAGATTCTTTTGCATGCCTCAATAGGGACACCACATTCTGCTTTTGACACAAAATAAAACTACCCAAAGAAATCTCAAAGCGAGACATTAGAGAGTTTTTTCTTCAAAGTCAAATAAAATTTATTTATTTAACTAAAAATTGCAAATACAGTTGGGCGCGATGGCTCATGCCTGTAATCCCAGCACTTTGGAAGGCTGAGGTGGGCGGATCACAAGATCAAGAGATCGAGACCATCCTGGCCAACATGGTGAAACTCCGTCTCTACTAAAAATACAAAAATTAGCCAGGCGTGGTGGCACAGGCCTGTAATCCCAGCTACTTGGGAGGCTGAGCAGGAGAACTGCTTGAACCTGGGAGTCAGAGGTTGCAGTGAGCAGAGATTGTGCCGTTGCACTCCATCCTGGGCGACAGAGAAGGACTACATCTCAATGAAAAAAATGCCAAATACTATGGTGAATCAAATTAAAGGCCTCTGACCACAAAGTTCACACTGCAGGGTTTGAAAAATAAAGACAATTAGATAATAAATAATCCCTCATATAGTGCTGGTCGTATAAGTTGGTACTACATTTTGGAAGAGGGCTTGCCAATGCCTACAGAAGCTGAGACCTCGGAAGTAACACCACACATCTACAACCATCTGATCTTTGACAAACCTGACAAAAACAAGCAATGGGAAAAGAATTCCCTGTTTAATAAATGGTGTTGGGAAAAGTGGCTAGCCATGTGCAGAAAGCTGAAACTGGATCCCTTCCTTACACTTTACACTAAAATTAACTCCAGTTGGATTAAAGACTTAAACATAAGACCTAACACCATAAAAACTCTAGAAGAAAACCTAGGGAATACCATTCAGGACATAGGCATAGGCAAGGACTTCATGACTAAAACACCAAAAGCAATGGCAACAAAAGCCAAACTAGACAAATGAGATCTAATTAAACTTAAGAGAGTTTTAAAAATGGTTATATTAGCAGAAGCTTTCAGTTAGTAGCAAAGTAGAAATACACTGATTGGGTGCCCACGTGGGCCATCTCTTTTTGGGAGTTGAGGCTTCACATGGCTTAACTGGAAGGCAGAAAACATTGTGCCTTTTTCTCAGGAGCATACAGGATTTAAGGAGGAGATTGAAACAAAATCTTTCTTCCATAGAGAATAATATAATATAATGCAGTAAAATATAGTTAATATAGCAACTTCTTGTTTAGAGATCAAAAGAATCATGCTCATTTTTGGATACAATCTTGAGTCCAGAGTAAATGACTGGGTACTTTTCTGTACTGAACTAGAGGGTCATTTTCTCCTCTTGAATCTCACTCTATTTTCTTGTTCTTCCCCATTGGAGATGAAGACTACATTTGATCCCTATGTTCTAGGGCCAGGGACACTAGGGCTTGCTATGTCCTTAGCAATCTAGCAATTAAACCTACTGTCCACAACATAGTCTTAATTTATCATTATTGAGAAGACACAGATACAGCATATTGCGACTCTGCCTAGTAGACTAAACAGGGCTCTGGGGCGGGCCACGGTGGCTCAGGCCTGTAATCCCGGCACTTTGGGAGGCCGAGGTGGGCGGATCACGAGGTCAGGAAATTGAGACCATTCTGGCCAACATAGTGAAACTCTGTATTTTGTATTTTTGCCTCTACTAAAAATACAAAAAAAAAAATTAGCTGGGCGTGGTGGCACACGCCTGTAGTCCCAGCTACTCGGGAGGCTGAGGCAGGAGAATTGCTTGAATCCAGGAGGCTGAGATTGCAGTGAGCAGAGATTGTGCCACTGCACTACAACCAGGGAGACAGTGCAAGCCTCTGTTTCAAAATAAAAATAAAAATAAAAAAGAGGGCTCTGAGGCAGCAAGAGGAAATACGGCCATCTGCATCACAGAGAGCTCATGACTGCCCAGGTGAGTGCCACACCCAAGTACATCATCTGCCCCACTTATTTCATAGTCAGTCTTGTGATTGCTGTGTGAAATAATTTGCATTTGCTTCCAAAATATTAATTTGGTGGTATCTTACATTTTTTGTTCCAGTTATTCTTCCCTTCTGTGCTATATAAGAATCCATCTGTGTTGTTATAAGGATCAAATACGAAAATGTATGTGGAAGTCTTAGAAAACAGAATTTTCCTAATCTAAGTTTGCAGAGTTCTCAGTAAGAAGAGAACACTTCTTCTTCATCCACAGAAATTATAGAAGGAGATAGTATTTAGGAGGGAATCAGCAGGGTGAGTCCTTCTAATAGATTGATCCAGAGGAAATTGTAATTTTTCTTTAGGTCAAAAATGGGTGAATGTCAGTAATTTGGTATAGTTCAACTTGACATATGAGTGGTGTCAGCAAGTTGTGGCACCAGAACTGGACTGAGTGAGAACTGGGCTGGAGTCCTGGCAACACCACTAACTGAAGGTGTGGCCCTGGGTGAATCACTTACTTCTCAAGGCATTATTTCCTCGCCTCTCAGTTGAGGGAGTGGAATTTGAACTTTTCTGAGTTCCTTCTCAGGTTTAACATTCTATGATTCTTTCTGCCCCCAGTTAGCACATGGCATCATCACAGTAATACAAAATAAAGTAACTTATTATGTCCCATTTTGGACAAATAATGGTATTACTCAACAAACGTTGCTGTAACTTGATATATTAAGTGAGCTTTAAGTTCCCTGGAGGTCTAAGTTGTGTGAGGAAGGTGAATTCCCCAGAAGGCATACAAATTCTTTGGGTACAGAAGTGCACTGGCAAATCTAAAGGTGTAATCTTAACTCTGACTGGGCATTATCATCAAGTCTTTTCATATCCATTGTCTCATAGCAAATCCAATCCTGACGACAGTTTTCAAGAGTGGGAACAGTTATACTCAGCGTTTGACTAATGGAGTACCTGCAGTTCAGTAACTGTGCCTTTCCTGAGGTCACAGAGCTAGTAAAAAAAAAAAAAAATTAAAAATAGGCAAAGCTCTCTAGTCTGGATCCTTTCCACCTCTCCATCATCTCCTACCTTTTTTACAGACTTTGGAGCCGACAGGCCAGAGATACCAAGTTCTCAGTGCTGTTTCACAGCTCTGAAAACTCTATTCATCCTTGAAGACCCTGTTTGAATGTTGCTCCTTAATGAAGCTTCCCTGGGTAATGGTTTATCTCTGCTACCTTTGCAATATTTCCTTTTTGCACCTCTTAGGCTACTGCAGTTAATTGTCTACATGTCAGCCTCCTTCCGGATTTGGAGTTGACTGTTCCAAATTACTCCAAGTGTCTTTTCACTGTGGAGCCCCTAGCACACAAGCACTGTTTCTGGCAATTAACAGGGGCTTAATACATACCTGTTGAATGACAATGCTTTCTGGAGAAAAAAAATGAACTAAATGTAGACTTAAAGAAGAATAGTATGAGAACTGTTAATAATTTAACCTATGTATAGTTTGTAAATGTATTACTTTTATTATCTTATTACATAACTATGTAGATAAAAGGTTAAAAATTTCTGATAACCAGTCTGACCAACATAGTGAAACCCTGTTTCTACTAAGAATACAAAATTAGCTGGGCGTGGTGGTGCATGCCTATAATTGCAGCTACTCGGGAGGCTAAGGCAGGAGAATTGCTTGAACCCGGGAGGTGGAGGTTGCAGTGAGCTGAGATCATGCCATTGCACTCCAGCCTGGGTGACAAGAGTGTAACTCTATCTCAAAAAAAAAAATCTGATAATACAGTATAAAGCCATTATATATATTTTTTCTAGTCAGCAACAGAGCCAGTACCTATAACCAGGCTTTTAGATTCTTAGCTTAGAGCTTCTACAAAATACTGTATGTACAGCCAAGCTGTGAACCAATCTTTAAGTATGAGGGTCTTATTCTGGAGCAGTCTTTAAGAAAATGATAAAAATGACTTACATGTCCATAGTATATAATATTTAATTTTTATTCATAATCTAGCATTCTCATGTTCTATAAATCAATCACCTCACACTGGCCATATAGAGTTGTACTTGATTGGCATTAGAAATGAGATAGTATAATAAATAAAAACAAGTATTTCCTGAAAGCCATAATGCACTGTATATCTTAGTCTGGTCCCAATCAAACCAAGCTCCCATACTTCCTTATACACACAGGAGACAGCCCAAGTGTGTCTGTGCTAATGTCAGTGAAATAGGAGAAACACTTATTTTTCTAAGAATACAAAGATAAATGTCACATCCCTACCCAGCTATGTACACAGTATATTCAAAGAAGAAATAAGATGATTCAAAGAGCAATTTGATTCATAGATGTAAGGAAAAGGGAAGCCACCTGAAGGTCTACATGAAAAAAAGGAGATAAAAAAGAAGCCTTGTAGAGGCATAAAAATAAAGCTCCCCTGACGACAGGCTAGATTTTAGAACCAAGTATATTCACTAACAATTGTAAGTGAGTTTGGCTGAACCTTGGATCTATCTAACAAATCCTTAAATAAATGTGGGATGACCTCTGGTTGAGACTTCTTTTTGAGGTTTAATAAAACAATAATTAGGGAGGAAAGGTTGGAAGCTAAGTAAACCACAGCACAGCTCTGTAGTCATAATCTCCATTGTTAGTCCACATATTGCAAAAACGGCCAAATCAGAGATGTAACAGATGCCATTAGCCAAGTTCTTGGCCAACACTTATCAGGCTAAGAATACAAGCTGAGCTTTTCTTTTAGCGGAAGCATTCCATTTGCCAGAAATTCCTTCTTGCCAGACCACAAATCAACAATTGTTAGATAATTAAAAAGCTTCCACTTAACTTACAAACTCTTGGGTAAAATATTCATTTATTTAGAAAGAAAAATGCCTTTTTTATAGCATAAGCTATAAATGATCCCAAAGAGTTCCATTAAAGTAATCAACTGTCAAATTCATAAATCTTATATACCCTTAAGGAAAATAGAACTGGGTCTGTTAGGCATCATTTTGAATGATCCCAGAAATAAATTTGTGCACCTGCAACCAATTTATTTTTAGCAATGGTAACAAGAACACACACTGAGGAAAAGAGTCTCTTCAATAAATGGTGCAGGGAAAATTGGATAGCCACATGCAGTAGAATGAGGCTAGACCTCCATCTCTCATCATGTACAAAGATCAACTCAAAATAGATTAAAGAATTAAGTGTAAAACTCAAAACTATGCAACTATTGGGAGAAAACACAGGGAATACATTTTGTAACACTGGTATGGGCAAGGATTTTTTAAATAAGGCCTTAAAGGCACAGGCAATGAAAGCAAAAATAGGTACATGGAATGACATCAAACTAACATGCTTTTGCACAGCAAAGGAAACAACCTACACCAATGGTAGGAAGTGTTTGAAAACTACACATCTGACAAGGAGTTAATATACAGAATATATAAGAAACCTAACAGTCAAAAAGATAAATTCAATAAACAATGGGCAAAAGACCTTAATAAACATTTCTCAAAAGAAGATATACAAATGGCCAACAGGTATATGAAAAAGTTTTTAACATCACTAATTATTAGAGAAATGCAAATCAAAACGACAATGAGATAACATCTTACTCCAGTTAGGATGGCTATTATCAAAAAGACAAAAGCAAACAAGTGTTGGTGAGGATGCAGAGAAAAGGGAACACTTACATGCTGCTGGTGGGAATATAAAGTAGTACAGAAATGATGGGGAACAGTGTTTTGGAAGTTTCTCAGAAAATTAAAAATAGAAATACCAAAGGATCCAGTAATCCCACTCGTTGGTATATATCCAAAGGAGATAAAATCAATATGCTGAAGAGGTATCTGTACTACAATCTTTATTGCAACATTATTTATAACAGCCAAGATATTGCATCGGTGTACATGTCCAACAACAGATGAGTGGATAAAGAAAATGTGATATAGAAACACATTGTTTATATTATATAAAATATAAAATATATAAATATAAACACAACTATAAAAAAGAGGAAAACTCTTGTCATTTATGACAACATGAATGAACCTGGAGGACATGATGTTAAGTGAAATAAGCCAGACACAGAAATGCAAACACTGCAGTCTCACTCACGTGGGATCTTTTTTTTTTTTTTTAAGTTCATGTCATAGAAACAGCAGAACAGTGGTTACCAGAGACTGAGGAGGGCAGTTCAGAGGGGAGGATGAGGAGAGGCTAGTCAACAGGTAGAAAGTTACAATAAGGTAGGAGAAATAAGTTCTGGAGTTCTGTTGTACAGTAGGGTGACTATAGTAAATGGTAAGGTATTGCATGCTACAAAATAATTAGAAGAGAGGCTTTTGAATGTTCTCACCACAAAGAATTTCCAGCCTTTCCTACAGATTTTGTATCTGCTAGACCCCACAACTGTTTCAGCCAGTAAATATCTATGCTTTATCTATCAATCAATCAATCTACTTATCTATTAATGTATTCATTCTTTTTCTGCTTCTCTGGAGAATCTCAACTAATATAATTGCCATGATATTCACCCTTTGCCTTTTTTTCTTCCTCTGTGAACCTTTTCTAGATACAGGCATCTTACCATATCTCATTTTTTAATCACTTTTAATTTTTATTTTCATGTTTGGACCCTGTCTTCATGTTTTGTTTGCTTGTTTTAATTCAGTAAGAAGTATTTTGTATGTAGCCTTTGCAACAAGAACCCTTTGTAGGGGGAGATTTTCCCCTTCCTCTGTGAGAGAGATGAAGTATTTTTATGTTACCTAATTTGCCCAAATCACTTTTATGAAGATTTAAACTCAGATCCTTCAGTGGAGAATACATAATAATAAAAAAAAAGAGAAATCTTTTATGTTTATAAAAGTTGCCCAACATTTAAAATTGTTGGAAAATATGAGGAAGAATAAGACATAAAACATGAAAGCTTAAGAATATTTTACATAAATTACATCTAATATTCATTCAGTGATCCTTCAGAGGAAAATTTGCATTGCAAAATTGGTGCATTGACAATGGATAATATATTTTCACGTACAATTAGCTGTTTTTTTTTTTTTTTTTAGAGACAGAGTCTAATGTGATTTGGTTCTGTGTCCCCACCCATTCTCACCTTTAATTGTAATAATCCCCACACACCAAGGGTGGGACAAGGTGGAGGTAACTGAATCATGGGGGCAGTTTCTGCTGTGCTGTTCTCATGATAATGAGTGAATTTTCACAAGATCTGATGGTTTTATAATGGGCTTCCCCCTTCTCTCAGCATGTATTTCTTCCTGCCACCAAGTGAAGAAGGACATGTTTACTTCCCCTTCTACCATAATTGTAAGTTTCTTGAGGCCTCCCCAGCCCTGCAGAACTGTGAATCAATTAAACCTATATCCTTTATAAACTATCCAGTCTCAGGCAGTTCTTCATAGCAGTGTGAGAACAGACTAATACAGTAAATTTTGTACTGCAGGGAGTGGGTTGCTGCTATAAAGATACCCAAAAATGTGGAAGCAACTTTGGCACTGGGTAACTGGCAGAGGTTAGAAGTTTGGAGGGCTCATAAGAAGAAAATGTGGGAAAGTTTGGAACTTCCTAGAGACTTGTTGAGTGGCTTTGACTAAAATGTTGATAGTGATCTGGACAATGAAGTCTAGGCAGAGGTGGTCTCAGATGGAGATGAGGAATTTTTGGGAACTGAAAGGTGATTCTTACTAGGCTTTAGCAAAGAGACTGGTGGCACTTTGCCCCTGCCCTAGAGATCTGTGGAACTTTGAACTTCAGAGAGATGATTTAGGGTATATGGCAGAAGAAATTTCTATGTGGCAAAGCATTCAAGAAGGAAGCAGAGCACAAAAGTATGAAAAATTTGCAGTCAGACAATGTGATAGAAAGGAAAAACCCATTTTCTGGGGAGAAATTCAAGCCTACTGCATAAATTTGCATAAGTATTGAGAAGCCAAATGTAAGTCACCAAGACAATGGGGAAACATACCTCCAGGGCATAACAGAGAACTTCGTGGCAGCCCCTCCCATCACATGCCCAAAGGCCTAGGAGGAAAAAATTGTTTTTTGGGCTGGGCCCAGGGCCTTGCTTCTTTGTGTAGTCTTGGGACTTGGTGCCCTGTGTCTCAGTTGCTTCAGCTCTAGCCATTGGTAAAAGGAACCAACATACAGGTCAGGCTATTGCTTCAGAGAATTCAAGCCCTAAGCCTTCGTGGCTTACATGTAGTATTGGGCCTGTGGGTGCAGTGAAGTCAAGAATTGATATTTGAGAGCCTCTGCCTAGATTTCAGAGGATGTAGGGAAGTGATTGGATGTCCCAGCAGAAGTTTGCTATGGAAGTGGAGCCCTGTGGATAACCCCATTTAGGGCAGTGCAGGAAAAAAATGTGGGGTTGGAACCCCACCCAGAGTCACCACTGGGGCACTGCCTAGTGAAGCTGTGAGAAGAGGGCCACTGTCCTCTAGCCCCCAGAATGGTAGATCCACCAATAGCTTGCACCATGAGCCTGGAAAAGACACAGACACTCAATGTCAACCCGTGGGAAAAGGGTTGTACCCTGCAAAGCCACAGGGGCAGAGCTGTCCAAGGCCATGGGAGCTCACCCCTTCCATCAGCATGACCTGGGTGTGATACATAGAGTCAAAGGAGATTGTTTTGGAGCTTTAAGATTGGACTGCTCTGCTTAATTTTGGACTTGCATAGGGCCTATATCCCCTTTGTTTTGACCAATTTCCCTCATTTGGAACAAGTATATTTACCTAATGCCTGTACTCCCATTGTATCTAGGAAGTAACTAGCTTGTGCTTTTGATTTTACAGGCTCTTAGGCAGCTGGGATTTACCTTGTCCCAGATGAGATTTTGGACTTGAACTTTTGGGTTAATTCTGAAACGAGTTAAAACTTTGAGGGACTGTTGGAAAGGCATGATTGTTTTCAAATGTGAGGATGTGAGATTTGAGAGGGTCCAGGGGCACAGTGAAATGGTTTGGTTCTGTGTACCCACCCAAATCTCACCTTGGATTGTAATAATCCCCATGTGTCAAGGGCAAGACCAGGTGGAGATAACTGAATAATAGGGACAGTTTTTGCCATGTTGTTCTCATGATAGTGAGTGAATTCTCATGAGATCTGATGGTTTTATAAGGGGCTTTCAACTTTGTTTGGCACTCACTTCTCCTTCCTGCCGCTCAGTGAAGAAGGACATGTTTGCTTCCCTTTCTGCTATGTTTGTAAGTTTCTTGAGGCCTCCCCAGTCTTGTGGAACTGTGAGTTAATTAAACCTCTATCTTTTATAAATTACCTAGTCTTGGGCAGTTCTTTATAGCAGTGTGAGAATGGACTAATACAGAGTCTCGTTCTTTTGCCCAGGCTTGATCTTAGCTCAATGCAGCCTGAAACTCCTAGGCTCAAGCTGTCTCCCACCTCAGCCTCCTGAGGAGCTGAGACTACATGTGTGCACCACCATACCCAGCTAATTAAAGCATTTTTAAAAAATAGAGATGGAGTCTTGCTATGTTGCCTATGCAGGTCTCAAACTCCTGGCCTCACATAATCCACCTGTCTTGGCTTCCAAAAGCACTGGGATCATAGGTATAAGTGGACAAACCTAGCCAGCTTTTTTTTCTTTAACTCAAATTCTGTGGCTTAAAAATCTTAGTTTTATAAAATAGGGCCAATTTAATTTTAATAAGGGTAGTAAAACAGAGAATATCATTTAGCAAAAATGTTTATATGAATAAGATTCCATATCTGTTAAATTTCACTGTAAAGTTTTAAATGGATTCTATTGCAGTCATAGATTCTGCCTTACCTGTGTGGAAATCCTAACTGGACCATCAACTCTTCATTATCACTAAGTTCTGCTTTGTCACATCCATGCCCCACACCTTATGTTCTTCTCACCTTGTGCATCAGACAACCTTTGGATGACTGCTTCAGCTTTGTGGACACCTCTGCATTCCTCCTGATCCCCTTAAACTCTGCACAGACTCTTGTTTTTCCTTTGTGAAAATTAAATATACTCGTACCAACCCAGGTAAAGAAAAATGTTAATCTGGGAGTGTTAATAAGATTCTTCACAGGGTTTAAATTTCCCATTCTCTTCAGGCATTAGTAATGCCTATTGACTACACTTTTGATGATCAGCAGACCTTCCTGGAAAGGTTGAAGACATTCATGGATTTCAATGGGACTTTCTTCCTTGACTTGGGCCTCTTGCTTACAAAGCAGCATACAATTTTTTTTTCTCACTTGTCATTGCAAATGAAACTGTATTTGCATTTCAGGCTTGGCAAATAAGGCTCCATGTACTTGCTACAGTGATACTAGACAACAGAATTGCAGATGATTTATGAAAAATTAAAGTCTGTTTTTCACACTGGTTAACCTCTCTGTTTCATCTGAATGAATGTTTCAGGACCTGTTGAGGAGTCTTTGCATAAAATTTAAGAGCAAATCAGTTGGTTGTTCAGATTGAGCAAACCAGTTCATGACATCTACTGTCACAGTTTGGGTTTAGCAAAACAGGAATTTAGGTGGGGAGAATTCTATAAATATTAGTTATGCTTACTTCTATCTTGTTCCCATTCATTGCTTATGTCATGTCAATTGTTAATAAAATCATAAATGCTACTACACTGTCAGCATTCCACCATTTTATACATCTGATGATTCTATAACAAAAGAAGTCTAAAACAAAGCTGAAAAGACACTGAGAGTGTGTGAAATTATCTCTCCAAAAAAAGGTAGTAGTGTAAACCTAAAAATCTGATAATTTTCCTATTCTATTGTAGGCACATTGTTTTGCCTGAATAGGTGAAAACCAAGAGGAGGGACTGTAAAACCAGTTTTCACTCACAAAGCTCTTGTTTTGGAAATATTAAAACTAGATGCTATGGTTCCAGTTTTCCCACAATTGGTTCCAGCCATACCTTATAAATAACAATGAACTATTAGCCAAAGATAATCAATGATTGTGGTATCTAAACCCTCACCAGGCCCAGTTGAAGAGTTCCTGTGAATGGTGAACATGGAACTGGTACTTATTTATTTATCTATTTATTATAGAGATAAGGTCTTACTCTGTCTCCCAGGCTGGAGTGCAGTGGCACACTCGTAGCTTACTGTAGCCTTGAACTCCTGAGCCCAAGCTGTCCTCTCACCTCAGCTTCCTGAGTAACTGGGACTGTAGTCACATGCCATCATGCCAAGCCAGTTTTAAAAAGTTTGTGTAGAAACAGCATCTGTCCATATTGCCCAGGCTGGTCTTAAGCCATCCCCTTTGCTTGGCCTCTCAAAGTGCTGGGATTACAGGTATGAGCCACCACACCCAGCATGGGATTTGTTTTAATCGATTGTATCAGTACTGTGGATTCATTCTACCTTCTTCAATGTACAGGCTTTAGTTCTTGATTAGCATAATCATAATCAACTTTTCTTTTCTTGGGATATGTCAGTCCCTGACTTCTCATCTTGAGTGAACTACTCTGAATTTCTTCCTGGCAAGTAAACAAATTCAGTGGTCGTTTATTTGATCACTGTAGTGATCTTAGTATTTCTTTTAATAATATTCATATGTTTATGAATTGATATGTCTTTAATAATATTCATATTTTACTCACTATTTAATAGGGGATAGTAAGTCAATTTGGTTTGAGTCAGAAAAGTCATATATCTCTAGAGTGTTACCAGGACTTAAGATTAACAATGGGATTCTTGAGCGGTTTTAAAAACACATCTCTTCCTCTTGCTCATTTCACCAGAATTGTCACAGAATCTATAAACAAATAGTTAATGCTGATCTACTAGATGATTTCTCTAATTACCATTTGCTAAATCTTTTCAGCATTTGGCTTGCTGTACAAGAATTAAGCAAGATAGAGACTTTTGATTTCCTATGAATTCAATAGGAACTCAGAGGATGGGACTGCAAAGACATTATAAAAGACCAAAATCCCAATTCTTAAATATTCAAAGGCTCCAGATAAGATGATTCAGAGTTTCACTAGCGAGCACTCCTGTGCCCTTGACGGGGACATAGAAATGCACACACAGAACAAAACGCTGGAGCCTGGAGGACCTTAGAATTCATTTGTACTAGCTGGTGCTTCCTCAACAGATGGTAACTTTGCTCTAATTTCAGTGGGTGCTGATTAGCAAAGTGGTCAACCGAAATGCTGTAAACTGGTTTATTTTATTAATGAGTTCATCAGACCCTCAAAAAGACTTGGCCAGCATACTCCCATATTAGTTGAAATTGTGCAAATCCAATATGGACATCAGGAAATCCTTTAACCTGTGAGAAAATAATAAAAGGCCACCCTTAAGTCAAGCTTATTTTTTAAAATACTTCTTAATAGATGGAAGGGGAGAGGGAAGTAAAGATGACATAGGTCACTTTCAAATAAAATAATCAGTTATACACTGAATGGAATAGTGTACTATTATTTTCTTTTCAATGGACTCATTCTTGGAGCTGCATTTTTGTAATCTCTGGAGAACTAATAGTTCAAAAGATTTTTCTGTGGGTTGTATTTCTGCACAAGTCCCTAGCTGTGGATAACATCTTACCCTTTTGTGCTTAATGTGACATGCTGCCAGTTTCCTCCCTGTTCATTTGGTTTTCCTGGTGTGTCCTACAGATATAACTTTAAAAATAACTCAACTATTCATTCAAATGGGCTTTTTCCTTTCTTAAAAAAAGAATAATACATAAAGACTTTAAAAAGCCATAACAAGTAATAGAAATGAAAGTGGCAAATGAAATGGAATATAGAAAAAAATCCCATTCAGTCTTTTTGGGTCTTGTGAGTTGGGTAAATTGAGGTGAAGATTGCATGCTTTCCTGCCTTTTCTCTTTTTGTTTTTTCAGACAGCATCTAGCTCTGTTGCCCAGGCCAAAGTACAGTACCATCTCAGCTCACTGCCCCTTCCACCACCTGGGCTTAAACCATCCTCCCACCTCAGCCTCCTGAGTAGCTGGGATTACAGTTGCACGCCACCATGACCAGCTAATTTTTGTATTTTTTATAGAGATGGGGTTTCACCATGTTGGCCAGGCTCGTCTCAATCTCTGGAGGTCAAGTGATCTGCCCGCCTCAGTCTCCCTAAGTACTGAGATTACAGGCATGCGCCACCACACCTGGCCCTTTTCTGCCTTCTCATAATGGTGACATGCAGAACCTGGAGAAAAAAAACTGTACCAGTTTTTGATACTAGAGTACAGCAAATAATAGGGCTTGACTCTATTTTTTAATGTTTTGTGCAAACTCTAAAAGGCATAAAGCAGCAACACAAACACAAATGGCTCTGATATAATTATTAGAGGGTGGTTCTTATTTTGTATTGCCATGTAAAAATTGCCATAACTTTAGCAGCTGAAAAAACACATATCTCACAGCTTCAAGGAGTCAGAAGTCCAGGCCCAGCTTAGCTAAAGCCCCTGCTCAGGGTCTCAAAAGACTGAAGTCAAGGTATTAGCTGGACTGCATTCTCATCTGGAGCCTCAAATAAGGAAGAATCTACTTCCAAGCTCTTTAGATTTTTGACAGAATTAATTTACTTGTGACTGTTCAACAGCTTCTTACTGGTTTTGACTGGAGGCTGCCCTTAGCTTTTTAATTTTAAATTAAAAAAAATTTTGAGACGGAGTCTCGCTCTGTCACCTAGGCTGGAATGCAGTGGTGCAACCTGGGCTCACTGCAAACTATGTCTGCTGGGTTCAAGTGATTCTCCTGCCTCAGCCTCCCAAGTAGCTGGGATTACACACTTGCGCCACCACACCCAGCTATTTTTTGTATTTTTAGTAGAGACGGGGTTTCACCATGGCCAGCCTGGTCTCGAACTCCTGGCCTCAAGTCATCCGCTTGCCTCAGCTTCCCAAAGTGCTGGGATTACAGGTGTGAACCAGTGTGCCAGACCCAAACTAAGG
This sequence comes from Cacajao melanocephalus, assembly GCA_963573385.1. Taxonomy (NCBI): domain Eukaryota; kingdom Metazoa; phylum Chordata; class Mammalia; order Primates; family Pitheciidae; genus Cacajao; species Cacajao melanocephalus. The sequence goes on from CAUYLG010050490.1 coordinate 118,530, forward strand.
AATCTTTCTGTCTAAAAATTAACATTAATACCTTGGAGTGTATTAAAAGAAGTTATTTAAATAAGTGAGGTTTATCTGCTAGGAAAGAATTTTCATGTAAAGTGCATGTAGGAAACAAAACTCAGAAAGATTCACCAAATGCTCTGTGGAAAACGACTGTTGGTAGGAATAAAAAGCAGTGCTAAACTAGGATGAATCCAATTCCTTCCCATCTTCTAGCTGCCCTTGTTTTCCACTAAATGTGGTTTATAAATTTTGCTATATTGTGCATATACCAGGTTCTTCTTAAGCCACTCTGAATAAAGCAATGACATCTACTACTTTGGAGGGGCTCCATTTTTTTTTTTGACATTTGGAATTCTCGCCCAAGGAAAGGGAAGACTCATCTTTCTTGAACTTGCCATGCAATGATTCTTAAACTGTATTTGCAAACTTGGGTTCATCCTATTATATGTCATACTGCTTCGTAGTGAACTGTAAAGTAAGAGCATGTTGGGCCTAAAAGGAAACAAGTTAGAGTTGAAGATAGTGAGCTAATGAAGGAATCAGAGTCAGCATGGAGGAGTACATGGTTGGCAAGACCAGTCGAAGTGAAGCTGTTCCCTCCACTTCCACACCAGGAGGCCCACGCAGGTAAGTGAGGACAGAGGAGAGGGGGTCAGGAAGGGGTGCAAGGCAACAGAAAGGGCCTGTGATTTGTGTAGAAATCGGTCAGAAATCCCTTCCAGATATCTTCATTATAGTGTGCACCAGCATTCTTCTCCTTAGGACTTTTTTCCCCTAACAAATAAATTCAGGAGAGAAAAAATGGAAGCTGTAAAGGTGAAAATCAATTTAAAGCACAAAAGGTGAAATTATGTAGACAAATATCACCTTTCATGTCTAATTAATCACAGAAAATCTGTCCGCCAGCCCAAAGCCATTTTATCAGAAAGCAGCCCAGGTGAAACAGGGAAATGGCATTACCAAGCTCAACTTGGCTACACATGACAAAATGAGAGAAGAAAAACATTGCAGGTGAACAAAACTGTATTCAGTGGCTAATAAAATTAGGATGTTTTACACCTAGAGAGTGCCCTCTCATGAATCTCTTCTCAGTGCTCTAAAGTTAACATTGGAGATGATTTCTAATTGATGATTTTGGTCAATTTACAATTTAACTTGTGAAACAAAAGGCAAAGGTGTAACTTTGCCAAAAAGCCCTGCAGGCCATAGTGTGAAGGACGTAGCAGGTAGTTCTAGAGCTTTCATCTTGAGCAAGGTATAAGAGAACTCTTTGGCATCTAGAAGTTTTAAATTAAAGAAACCATAATGCCCATCGGTGATAGACTGGACAGGGAAAATGTGGCACATATACACCATGGGATACTATGCAGCCATAAAAAATGATGAGTTTGTGTCCTTTGTATGGACATGGATGAAACTGGAAACCATAATTCTCAGCAAACTGACACAAGAACAGAAAATCAAACACTGCATGTTCTCACTCATAGGTGGGTGTTGAACAATGAAAACACATGGAAACAGGGAGGGGAGCATCTCACACTGGGGTCTGTTGGGGGGAAATAGGGGAGGGACAGTGAGGGGTGGGGAGTTGGGGAGAGATAGCAT
>CAUYLG010050492.1:0-60188 GCA_963573385.1 Cacajao melanocephalus
ACACTGGGGTCTGTCGGGGGGAAATAGGGGAGGGACAGTGAGGGGTGGGGAGCTGGGGAGAAATAGCATGGGGAGAAATGCCAGATATAGGTGATGGGGAGGAAGGCAGCAAATCACACTGCCATGTGTGTACCTATGCAACAATCTTGCATGTTCTTCACATGTACCCCAAAACCTAAAATGCAATTAAAAAAAAATCCAATGGGACAAGAAAGAAACAAGAATGAAAATTATAAAGTATTTTGAGCTTAATTACCATATGGTGTATCAAAGCCTGTGGGATACAGCTAAAACTGGACTTTGAGGGAAATGCATAATATTACATGTATATATTCAAAAGGGATAAAGAAAAAGCCCAATTATCTAAGCATTCATCTCAAGAAGTCAGAAGAATACAATAATAATACAAAATTAAACCCAAAGAAAGTAGACAGAAGGAAATAATAAAGATAAAAGTAAAACTTCATAAGATAATAAGACAAATGTATGAGAAGATCAACACGATTAAAATTCAGTTCTTTGGAAACACTAATAAATCAATAAATCCTAGAAAGACTGATCAAGGAAAAAAGAAAAATGGCAAAAAAAAAAAAAAAAATCAACACTAGTATTGTAAAAGAGAGTATCACTAGAGATCCCGCAGTCATTTAAAACATTGCAAGAGAATCTTTTTAAAAACTTCAACATATTTAAACGTTTAGCTAAAACAGTAAATTCCTAGAAAAATCCAACTTATCAAAATAAACACAAAAATAAATCAAGTCCTATATCTACTAAAAATAAAAATTTTAATTAAAAACTTCCACTGAAAGAAAATCCCAGGAAGAGGTGACTTATCTGGCAAATTCTATCAAATATTTAGGGAAGAAATAATCCATATGTACACAAACCAGATAATAGATAAAGATAATAGATAAAGAAGATAATAGATAAAGAAGAAATACTTCTGACCATAGCATGACAAGAAAGGAAAAATTATTGACCATTGTGCCTTATAAACACAGATACAAAAACTCCTAAAGTGCTAGCAAATCAAATCCAGAAATTCCTAAAAAGGAAATGTATCATAACCAAGTTGAGTTTATGTCAGGAATGTAAGATTGCTTGAACATTTGAAATATATCCATATTAATATCAGTACAATTCACCACAATAATAAAGGAGGAAAATCATATGCTCATCTCAATAGATGCAGAAAAATTATTTGATAAAATTTAGTATCTATTGATGATATGTACTCCTAGCAAACTAGGAATAGAAGGAAATTTCCTTGATCTAATAAAGGGTTTCTATAAAAAATTGATAGCATAATGGTAAAATAGTGAAAAATTTCTCCTAAAATTGGAATTAACCAAGAATGCCTATTATTACCACTCCTATTCAAAATTGCATTGGAGGACCTAACCAGTGTAGGTAGATAAGAAAAGAAACTAAAAGGTATATTTGGAAAGAAGAAATTAGTCTTATAGAGAACAAGTGTGTATATGTAACAAGTCCAAAAGTATGTACTTACAAACTATTAATTAGTGAATTGATCAACATTATTGGATAAAATGTCAATATATAGAAATCAACAATGTCTTCCAGTTCTGACCAAGATGGAGTAAGTACACCACAGCTTATTTCTCCCACTGATTACAACTAAAAACCCAGGGTAGTTTTAAAAACTACCCGATGACTTGAAAGGTAAACAATAGAAACAATAGTAGGTGGATTGTGGGAAGCAGGGGTGAGAAGTCAAAATATGAATGATCAGTATGAATGTGGTGAGTTTCTGGTTTTACTTTATTTTTCTTGCTATATCTCCTAGCATGGATTCAAGAATGAGCTGAGAACTGAGCAGTGCAAATGACTAGTAAAAACTGAGGACTCCTTTTAGCCAAAGGACCTGGAAAAAACGCCTGTAATCCTGAAAGAATCTTTTGATTTCCTCTTCCCCTTCTGTTCCTGCTCCAAGGTTAGTCCAAGCAGCAGAACTGCACTATCACAGCAGTGCCAGCAATGGCATTGGTACCTACAAATTTTGAGAGAAAACCTATCCCTTGGATAAAGGAAATGGGCAAAAGCGCCCATGGGATGCAGAGTCTGGGTAGAGTTTCCAATATTTTAAAAATCTCTCTTCTCCTGCCACTTCACTCTAAGGGCAGGCCCAGTTATGAGAACTGTGTGAAAGTGTCAATTGCTACAATTCTGAGAATTCCTGTTTTTTGTTTTGTTTTCCCAGAAAATAAAAATAATTCCTCTGGGAGGTGGAGAGTATAGGGGAAATCCTACAGCTAAGAGAACAGGAGAGGGGTACTTCCTAATTCCATGTATAAACTGCCATATGTTCTGGACTCATACCAAATTGAGGATGCATAGAACATTCCCCAAAAATCTTAGCATGCTGAAGAAAAAACAAAAATATCTGTAGAACCAGAATTCAATATTCAGTGGAAAATATCCTTTAGAAATTAAGGCAAGGTAAATATCTATTCAGATTAAGGAAAACAAAAAGCATTTATCAGCAGCAGACCTGCTCTAGAAGAAATCCTAGAAGAAATTCTTCAGGCTAAAGGGGAATGATTCCAGAGGAAAATTTGGAACTTCAGGAATTAAGGAAGAACAACAGATGATACAAATGATAAATATATAAGTATGTATATTTTTCTTAAATTCTTAAAAATATGTATGACTAATGAAATCAGATTGTAACATTGTTGAGGTGTTTCAAAATATGTAAATGTAATACATATGACAAATAATAGTGTAAAGGGAGGAAAGAGTCTTACATGGTTGCAAGGCTTCTACATGTCTCTTGAAGTGGTAAATATTAAGCTTAAATAGACTGTATAAGTTAAGGCATGTGTAATGTAAACCCTAAAGCAAAAAGTTAAAGAACAAAAAAAAATTTTAAAGCCAATATATAAATTAGAATGGAATACTAAAGACATTCAAAAAATCTAAAAGAACTCTCGAACAGAGAAAGAGAGGAACAAAAAAGCAGAGAATACAAACAGAAAATAATAAAATGGTAGACAAATCCAATCATTTCAATAATTATATTAAATATAAATGGTCTAAATATACTAAAGACATCATGTCAGATTGAATAAAAGTACAATGATTGTACATACTGGCTATAAGAAATTCACTTTAAATATAATGATATAGACATATTAAAAGTAAAAGCTGAAAAAGTCATATAATGCAGATACTAATCAAAAGAAAGCTGAAGCTGGTATATTATTATCAAAGTAGACTTCAGAACAAAAAACTTACTAGGTACGAAGAAAAAGACATTACATAATGATAAAATGTCAATTCACCAAAAAGACATAATAATCCTAAATGTGTTGTACCTAGCAACAAAGCTCCAAAATGTATGAAGTAAAAAACTGATAAGAGCCTTGAAAGAAAATAGACAAATTCACAATCATAGAAGATATTAACATTCCTTTATCAAGAATGTTCCTCAATAAAACAAGAAGACAAAATCAACAATGATACAGAAGACCTTAACACTATCAACCAACTTGATGTCACTGACATTCATTGAATACTCCACTTAACAAGAACAGAATACATTTTATTTTCAAGTGCACATGTATCATATACCAAGATCAACCATATTCTGAAGTCAAATAACAAATTTTAGTAAACCAAAAAGAAAGAATATCATACAAAATATATTCTCAGATTGTGCCAGAAATGAACTAAAAATCAATGACAGATAGTTATCTGGAAAGTTCTCAAATATTTAGAACTTAAACATGAAAATTCTAAATAACCCATGCATCAAAGATGAAATAACAGGAAAATTATAAAATGTTTTAATCTGAATAAAACTTAAAATCCAACATATCAAAACTTGTGGGATGCAGGTAGAGCAGTGATTAGAAGAAAATTTACAGGATTAAATATTTACATAGTAGAAAATAAGGCCTCAAGCCAATAATCTAAGCTTACAAATAGAAAATGACAAATTAAATATAAAATGAGCCAGTAAAAGATAAAAATAAAGAGCAGAAATCAGTGAAATGGAAAATAGAAAAGCAATAGAGAAAAATCATTGAAATCAAAAGCTGATTCTTTGAAAGGATCAGTATGATTGATGAAACTGTAGTCAGAATGACCAAGATAAAAAAAGAGAAGACACAAATCACCAGTACTATAAATAAAAGAGGGGATGTCACAAAAGGCCCTACAGACATTAAAAAGATAATACAGAAAAACAACAAACAACATATACATATAATTTCAATAACTTAGATGAAATAGATCGGTTCCTTTAAAGACACAAATTACTAAGTTCACTCAAAAATAAACAGATACCCTGAATAGCCACCCCATATTTATTAAAAAGTAATTTTGCTTTTAAAAGCTTTCTATAGGTCGAGCGAGGTGACTCATGCCTGTAATCCCAGCACTCTGGGAGGCCAAGGCGGGCAGATCACCTGAGGTCAGGAGTTTGAGACCAGGCTAGCCAACATGTCGAAACACTATCTCTACTAAAAATAAAAAAATTAGCTGGGTGTAGTGGCTCATGCCTGTAATCCCAGCTACTCAAGAGGCTGAGGTAGGAGAATTGCTTGAACCTAGGAGGTGGAGGTTGCAGTGAACCGAGATCATGCCACTGCACTCCAGCCTGGGAGACAGATCGAGACTCCATCTTAAAAAAAAAAAAAATTTTACAAAGAAAACTCTAGGTGAGAGGGTTTCACTGGCTAATGCTACCAAAAATTTAAGGAAAACAATACCAATTCAACAGAAAATAGAAGAGAATGCTTCCCAACTCATTAGGCCAACATTTTTCTGATAAAGCAGAAAAAAACACTACAAGAAAGGAAAACTACAGACAAGTAACCCTCATGAGTATAGACGAAAAACTCTTCAACAAGATACTAGCAAATTGAATCCAGCCATATTGAAAAAGAATAATATGTTATGATCAAGCAGAGTTTATCCCAGGAATGCAAGACTGGTTCAACATTTGAAATCAATGTAATTCACCATATTAACAAAACAGTCTAGAAAGAGATCCACACAAATACAGCCCATTGATTTTTACAAAGGTACAAATTAATGGAGAAATTGATCTTTAAAAAAAAATACTGTTGGAACAATTGACTATCCCTATGTAAAACAAACAAACTTCAGTTCAAACATTATACCTTATATAAAAATTAACTCAAAATGGATTATAGACCTAAATCCATATAAACTATAATAAGCTTTTAGAAGAAAACTTAGGAGAAATTTTTGTGACATTGGGTTAGGCCAGGGATTCTCAATCTTGGCACTATTGACATTTTGGACTTCATAATTATTTGTTATGTGGAACTGTTTTGTGCATTGCTGGATGTTCAGCAGCATCTCTGGCCTCAACTCACTAGATAGCAGTAGCACTCCCTCCCTAGTCCTGATAATAAAAAATGTCTCCAAACATTGTCAAATGTCCCCTGGGGGGCAAACTCATCTCTGGCTGAGATCCACTGGGTTAAACAAAGGGCTTTTAGACATGATAACAAATCAGTCCAGAAAAGAAAAAACCTATATCAATTAGACTTCATCCAAATATATTTTACTCTGCAAACACACTGTTAAGAGAATAAAAAATTAAGCCACAGGCTGAAGAAAATATTTCAAGTCACATATCTGATAAAGGACTTATACCCAGAATAAAGAACTCCCAAAATTCACAATAAGAAAACAATCCAACTTTGAAATGGGCAAAAGATTTGGATAGTTCACCACAGAAAATATATGAATGGTAAATAAGCCATTAAAAGATGCTCAACAACTTTAGTTACTAGGGAAATGCAATTAAAATGATAATGGGATATTACTACTTGTCTATTGAATGGCAAAAAACCAAAAACAACAAAAACCAAACCCTGACAATACCAAACGCTAACAAAGATATGGAGCAACTGGAACTCTCCTACATTGTTGATGGGCATGCGTAACGGTACAGCTACTTGGGAAGACAGCTGCCAGTTTCTTACAAAGTTAAACATGCATTTACTATAAAACCAGGCAATCCAGCTTTTAAGTATTTACCCAAGTGAAATGAAGACTTATGCTCACATATATGCCTGCTCACGGGGATTTACAAGAGTTTTATCATAATCAGAAAAAGCTGAAAACAATCCAAATGTCTTTCAGTGGGTGAATGGATAAACAAATTTTGCCCATTCATGCCATGTATTATACACAGAAAAAAATTAACATTAGGAGAATCGCTAGAAGCCAGGAGTCAGAGGTTGCAGTGAGCTAATATTGTACTACTGCACTCCAGCCTGCATGACAAAGTGAGACCCTGTCTCAAAAAAAAAAAAAAAGATAAATCCAATGATGTCACTTCCTTATGGAATGGCCTTCTACAACACTATCAAGGCTATATGACCAAACTCCTGCCTACATCTCGGTCCTCAGTTGATATCGTTGTCCCTTTCTCCACCACACTCCAGCCTCACTGGCCTTCTTACTGTCTCACACATACCAACCTCATTCCTGTCTCCGTGCCTTTGGACTTGCTGTGCCCTCTGCCTGGTGTTCCCTCCCCACGTCTGTTTCTGGCCACCTGTTTCTCATCCTTTGCACCTCTGTTTCAATATCACCTCCTCAGAACCGCCTTCCCTCACCCTCTACCATAGCCCACCCCACCCCACTTTCCAGCCACTTTCTATCCCAGAAGCCAGACAACATATTCTACAAGAGAGACAGGTAGTAAATACTCAAGGCTTTGCAGGCCAGACCCTCAATGTGCCCACTGTCATGAGGAAGCAGCTATAGATGATATGGGAATGAGTGGGTATAGCCATATTCCCAGAAAACCTTATTTATGGCTACTGATATTTAAATTTTTTTTTCTTTTTTTGAGACGGAGTTTTGCTCTTTTGCCCAGGCTAGAGTGCAGTGGTGCAATCTTGGCTTACTGCAACCTCCACCTCCCAGGTTCAAGCAATTATCTTGCCTCAGCCTCCCAACTAGCTGGGATTACAGGTGCCCACCACCAGGCCCAGCTGATTTTTGTATTTTTAGTAGAGATGGCGTTTCACCATATTGGCCAGGCTGGCCTCAAACTCTTGACCTTGTGATCCACCCTCCTCGGCTTCCCAAAGTGCTAGGATTATAGGCGTGAGCCACTGTGCCTGGCTGACGTTTAAATGTTTCTATCATTTTGCCTGTCATGAAATCTTTTGATATTTTTCCCTTCAAGCACTTAAAAATATAAAAAGCATTCTTAGCTCACCCACAAAAAACTGACAGCTTGGCCAAATTTGGTCCACAGCCAACCCCTGTCCTAACCCATTACTCCAATTCTTTTCTTCCTAGCCCACATCGCTGCCTAAAATTATTTCATTTGTTCATGTGTTTATCTCCCTGCTTTCCTTGCCCTTGGAATTTAAGCTCCAAAAGAGAGGGGCCCCATCTGTTGGGTTCACTCTCTTGTGCCCATTGCCCATCCCAACACCCGATGCTGCGGAAGACATGAAGGACCAAGCCAACCTGGATGTGACCCTGGCTTTCGTGTGGATTCTGGTGATCTTCTTCTGAACTGGGCTCACAGGAGAAGACCCAGGCTCATCCTTCAAAGTCTCTGCAATTGAGGATTCCGGTTGGGTTGACTGAGATGGTAAAAGACTTTCTCCTGAGTATAAACCTAGGTTGGGGACCCGCTCGGGATGAGTTCCAGATCTCACGTTGAACCGAACAAATTCTGCCTCCTCTGTTTTGATGGGATATTCAATGGTGAACAGACCTGTTAACAGAAGATGTCACTGTCATTTTCCCTTCATGGCCAGGACTCTTCTGCCCCTAGTCCCAGACCGGAAACATGGAAGCATACCTCAGCTCACCCCCATCACCTCCCCTCCGCTCTCACTGGTTCTCAGCACCTCCCCTCTGCTTCCAGTACAGTGCTCCTGTCCCAGGGCAGTCACTAATCAGTGACGCTGCCAAACACTGGGTTGTAAGAATGTAAGAATGAATAGGTCTCCTTCCTACTCATTCTTCAAGACACCTAGCTTCAATCTCACTCTCCCCACCCACGCTGGAGCCTGTGTTCCACTCAGCCTGTGTCCTCCCCAGCACCTAATGTAAAGGCTAGCTGCACAATGCATTCCTGGCCCATGCTGTTCCTTCCTTGACAATGCTATTCCCTGTGTCTCCAGCTGTAAGTTGATTCCATCTACTTTCTTTTTCTTTGTTCTATTGTATTTATTTATATTTTTGTCTTGCTTTCTTTACTAGACTGGAAAACTTCTAAGGTCAGAGACCTCTCGTCTCTTCACTCACCAGCATTTCTTGCATATGGGTGCTGGGCATGCAGAGGCACCCCAAGACAGAATTCCCAGCCTCTGGAAATTCCCAGCCAGGGAGCAGGACAGGGGACACAACAGTCACAATGCTAAGTAGTAAGATGTATAACTAGAACATGTATAAAGTGCTGTGGGATCCTTTCTTTCATTTGTGTGGGAGAAAAAAAGAAAAAATAAATAATTAAGTGCTGTGGGAGCCCAAAGGAGGGGTGACCCATTCTGCTAGGGAAGTCAAGGAAGGCTTCCCAGAGGAGGGGATCAATTGAAGTCTCTGAGGACAAGGAGAAACTCCCCAGAGAGGCAGTGGGGGAAGTACAGCCCCTCCACGCTCAGCCAGGGGGTGGCACAGAATAGGAGTCAATGTCTCCTTGTTCCCAGGCCCATCAGCAGGGGGAGGGGAGCTCAGACGTGGAACGGTCCTGAGGCCACCCATGCTGGCCTTGGAGGATCTCTGCGGGCCTAACAGGGACAGCCTAGAGAGGTGACTGCCTTTTCTCTTCTGAGATCCACAAAAAGAAGAAGGGAGCAGGGGCTCCAGATGGATGATGGGTGATATGAGAGTTGGAGCTGAAAGGTGAATGTAGGTGTGGGGTGGAGACCAAGAGGGACACAGCCAGCCACTGAGAGATCCAGAAAAATAAGATAATCACATGGGGACATGCAAGGCACACTGGGAAAGAGCTCAGTAATGCCAGTGGGCCCAGGTCACTATTCTTAGCTGTGTGGCCTTAAGTGACCTGAGCCCAATGATCTCACCTAAAATGGGGAAATTTCTCTACCATGACTACTTCCCTGGAGATTCAGATTGAAGATGGAATGGCTGGTAAAAGTCTGTCCCTTGAGATAACCTGTCAGAGTCCCAAGACTGGGGAAGCCAGCAGATAGGACTTCGCCCACCTTTCAGCCTCCTTACCTGCGGCCAGCAAGATAGAATTAATGAACTGAGCTGCTGTCTTCTGAAACCGCTTCTTGATCTCAGCCAGGGCTCGGCTCATCTTATATACCTTTTCATCCATGTTGCTAATTTTGTGGTTCAGCTGGAAAAAGGCAAAGCGGAAGGGCAGGTGTCACCGACCCCTCAAGGAACCAGCTGCCTAGCCCAGGATAACTAAGACTTGCTCAGGTTCGGAGAATGTGCTATTGCCCTCCCCCTCATCCCTACCTGGAACACACCTTTCTCCCTCTCAGCCCAGTGAGTTCCTGCACATGGGCCCAGGCCTGACTCACGGCCCCTCCTTGGAGGGTTTTGCCTGATTCAACTGGGCAGAACTACTCTTTGCCTTGGACTCTCATCATGCTCAATGCAGCTTGAAGATGGAAGTTAGCACTTTGCCAAGTGATAGCTGTTTGAGCCTGTCTCCCCGCTAGACTGCAAGCTCCTGGAGGGAAGGGACTGAGTCTTGGTCTCCTGTGTGTCTGAGTGTCTGTCATTCAGGTGCTCAGTAAATGCATTCATAAGTGGATGATAAAGGCCTTTGCAGAACTTTCTCTGCCGGCCTCCCTATGCAGTGGATGCTGCGGTGCATCCCCCAGGAGCCCCTTCATCCTTCCAGTTGCCAGAACAGTGGCTGCTGGCAGTGCCCAGCTGAGAACCTGCCTCTGGCCAAGGTTACAGAGGTTGACTGGTCATTGTAGGCCACAAAGGCCCAGGCCTCTTGCTTCCATTCAGGATTATGTTGAAGGATCATTCTGGCTCCAGGGCTCCCTCTGGGTCACTGAGGCCTCTGCCATGGCTGCCCTCTCCCTCTGCCTTCCTTCAGACCCTCAAAGGGGCTATTCCCAAGAGCAGTCTCCAATAAACTCCTGCATACTTGGCTCCATCCCACAGTCTGTTTCCCAGGAGACCCAACCTAAGACCTGCTCCGAACAATGAGGGCATGTCAGTGGCACTGCAAAACCAGGCCCAGTTTCCAGAGGTAGTTATATTTGGTCTTTTGCTCTAGGAAGCCTTCCCTGATTTCCTCAGCCCACAGCAACTGCTCCCTCTGCTGAACTTTCACACATGTCCCTTCCTGTCCTTTCTGCTCTAGGTCCTGTTCATTTTTTTTTCACTTCCTTTGTCCTTAAATTCAGTTAGCTCTTTGAGAGAAAAATCTATCATTTCTACATCTCCCATGTAACACAGAGAGGATAGGAAAAAAATTCTCTTCTGTGGAATTTAAGCCTCAAGTGGCAAGAGTGGGGTGGGCAGTATCAGATTTCCTGCCCACGAGTCCTTTATGCTGCAGGCAGGAAATCTGTAAAAGACGTCCCCACAAACGGCAAAGCCTCAACCATCTTTCTGATTCGTGGTCCCAGTTGCCGCTCCTGCGCTTATCTTATTTATTTATTTATTTGAAATTTATACCCAGCCTGCTTCCAAAAAAGACCTGGGGTGGCACACTGGGCTAATAAAGCATTTAAACAGAGGCCATTGTCTCGCTTCCCAAGTGCTGCCTTGATGAAAATATTTAGCAGAAGCCAGGCCTCGGGGCTGTAAAAGCTGGAACTGCCATTCTGCCTGTCTCTCTGATGGGTGGCTCTTTCCGGGGCGATGGGTGTCTGGGGAAGCCATTTAACAAGCTTCTCAGTGACAGGGACTTGGAGGGAGGAGGCCTCTCCCACCTCCACCTCCAGCCTTAAGGGGACTGATAAGTGATCATCAACCCCAAACAAACACTCACAGATGGAACTGAACAAAAGTCCCAGGGTGGGAGTGTGTTAAAGCCAGGTGGGCCCTTAGGCATCACTACATAGATGAGGAAACTGAGACCCAGACAGGGAAGGGACTGGTCCATTGCCCTATGGCCTCTTCCTAGCTGTGGCTCTCTGCCAGCCCCAACACTTGGCACAGTTTCTTGGAAGCTCCTTGCAGCTCTCAAGGTCCAAGAATCCAAAATACGCTAATTTTATTTTATTTTATTTTCTCTTTCTTTTCTTTCCCTCCCTCCCTCCCTCCCTCCCTCCCTCCCTTCCTTCCTTCCTTCTCCTCCCCGCCCCCTTTCTTTTTGAGACAGAGTCTTGCTCTGTTGCCAGGCTGGAGTGCGGTGGTGCAATCTCTGCTCACTGCAACCTCCACCTCCCAGGTTCAAGCTATTCTCCTGCTTCAGCCTCCTGAGTAGCTGGACTACAGGCACACGACACCACGCCCAACTAATTTTTGTATTTTTTAGTAGAGACGAGGTTTCACCATGGTGGCCAGGATGGTCTCGATCTGTTGACCTTGTGATCTGCCCACCTCGGCCTCCCAAAGTGCTGGGATTACAGGTGTGAATCACTGTGCCCAGCCAAGATGAGCTAATTTTCATGTAAAATATCCCAAGATGCTTAACCACATGGTTAAGGTCAACATTTGGAAATCCCATTACCCACAAGAAAGCATATTTACTCATTGTTTCTGTTTATCTTGTTAGTAAGTTGTCATACATAGCACACATGCCTGCACTCTCAAACAACAGATGTTATGATCGGAACACTTTTTTGGCAAGTCACTCTTGGTCAACATCTGCTTCTGCTTTCTATAATGCAGCACTGTTTTCAGAATCTGTCTCAATGTATTGGTCTGTTTATTCCTATGTTACATTTCCTTAAGACAGTTATGCTCTTTGAATTACTGTGTCATTTTAAATAACTTCTCAGTCTTCTACTGCACTATCAAACCATGCCTTGATAAGCTTCCCTTAACAGAGACTCTACCCTCTAGCCCAGCATGATACACTAGAAAAGTAATGTGAGCTACACGCATAGTTGTAAACGTCCTAGTAGCCACATTAAAAACATTTTTAAAGGGAAAATTCACTGTAACTATTGATTTAACTCAGTATATCAAAAATAGGGTATGTCAATATGCCATCAAAATAGCCAATTATTAATGAGAAATTTTACATTCTCAATTCCTCCTAAGTCTTTGAAATGCGGTGTGTGTTTCCATGCAGAGCCCATCTCCGTTTGGATTTGTCACATTTCAAGGGCTCAATCACCATGTGTGACTCATGGCTACAATATCAGATAGCACAGCTCTAGACTTCTAATTCCAGCTTGAGGAGGTTGCTTTAAGGTAAGAAAATAAGACTCGAATTACTGAGGGGCTTTCCTAGGCCTAAGGGGCTTTTTGGGTACACAGACTCAGAGTGAGTTCTCTCAGCTACTCATAGGGGTCTTGAATTGCTTATATCTTGGTTCTCAGCTGCATTCCAAACTTCAGAGATAACCAGACAAGAGGTTGCCAGAAAAATGAAGCATTGTCCCAGTTTTATGAGAATGAATAATTTTCTAATATCCATTGTCTTTGATAAGAAAAGTAGACTCACATTTTAAAAACACAATCTAAAAAGGTTTTCAAGAAACATAGATAGGTGACTTATACCCAGTGCATACTTAATCACTTAAAAATAAGTTTTTCTGGCTGGGTGTAGTGGCTCACACCTGTAATCCCAGCACTTTGGGAGGCTGAGGCGGGTGGATCACCTGAGGTCAGGAGTTTGAGAACAGCCTGGCCAACATGGTGAAACCCTGTCTCTACTAAAAATACAAAAATGAGCTGGGCGTGGTGGCAGGCCCCTGTAATCCCAGCTACTTAGGAGGCTAAGGGCACAAGAATCACTGGAACTTGGGAGGCGGAGGCTGCCGTGAGCCAAGATTGCACCACTGCACTCCAGCCTGAACTTGGCAGCAGAGCAAGACTTGGTCTCAATCAAATAAAATTAAAAAATAAAACCAATGACTTTTCAGAGTGAGAGTATGGAACCAAATTGACAGGGTAGATGCATCAATTATCAAGATCATTCATCTCAGCCCAGATGGACTCAAACTCTTGCGGGTAGTTTGCTCTTTGAAGTATCCCGTGCATGCCGGATTCGCAGGCACCCGCGTTTCTCCAGTGCTTCCTCTCCTCATCCCCTAGCAGATTCCACACGACCCTCTGGTGCACAAGCTAGGTGATAACTGGTGCCCATGCTTTTGCCCCTTCCATTAGATTGAGAGTATTTCAGAGTTTAGAGGGAATGAGACTTCTTTATTTCTAAAGAGCCTAAGCCAACTTGGCCTGCTGCAGGTGCTAATAAATGTTTATTGAATTTCTTAATAAATTAATGAAGGTAAAATGCTGCTGGAATGAAAATATACTGGGGAAAAAAAACAGATGCATGCTTTCCTTCAGGAGTAACAAAGGAGCACCTAACAAATGCCCACCCTCTATGTCCTTATTGGACATTGGGTTGGTTGCCCCTGCTGGGCTCTGCCAGCTTTGAGAGTCTGTAAGCTTGTGGCATACAGTGGCAAATGCCCACACAACTTAAGAGCTTCTTGCTCAGGACAACCACGTAATTTATCATCCAAACCAGGACACATTTGAGGGAAGCATAGCATGGTATTTACAATTGCCTCAGGTGTATAATTGCTCCAGTATAAACTGGGACTGGCTCTGGGCAAACTGGGAAGTGTGGTCACCCTGCTTTTGGTCCTAGGAGCCTTCCCTGAGTGGGCAGAGTCCCCTGTGGGGAGCTCAAGTAGTATGTTCTACCCACCTGAGCTTTGGTTACCCCAGTCTCATGTCGAGGTCAACTGTTCTCTTTCAGGATATAAACTCAGGGTGTAGGGACTGTGTCCTTTTAATCCTCTCCACCTCTCTCCCTGACGTTGACTTGACACCACCAGATAGACAGTAGGCTCCATGACGACCCACTGAATGGAAAAATTGGACTCCCAGTCCCCACTGTATTCTCATCCACCCAAAAAATATTTGGTAAAGACTTAATTTGAACTAGTCCTCATGCTGGGCCCTGGGACAACAGACATTAGTGGGAACCACAAGGAATTTTCAATTTGTGGAGAAGATAGACTTGAAAATAAAGGAGTCTAGAATGGAGGTTGTCACAGCCAGGAGGGATGAGCAGAGGGAGAGACAGACGCTACCTGGGATGAGAAGAGGGTGGTAGAGAGGGTCATCAACATGCACTGGTAGTTATTCTACTCAGCATCATTTCTTCTCCTGGTAACAGCACCTTGATTTTCCTTTAGGAAAACTCTTCTGCCTTATCCTTTGCCCAGGTGGTTCATTTGAGGCTCATCTTACACATTGGCCCCCAGGACGGATATGAGTCTCAAGTCTGGCCAGTGGGAGCAACACATACTCCTGGCCACAGGGAATGTTTCAAGCATGGGCAGTTAATAGGGCCAATGAGTATTGATGTTGGCATTTCTACTGGAGTGTTTAGGAAAGAGAAGCCCTCCTTCTTCCAGGAGCACTAAAGCTGGTATAGTAATAGCCCAGAGATGTTCTTGGTCATCTTGTCATCAACAAGAGAGAAATTCCTTGAGAATGAAGTCAACAAAGAGGAAAGCAGAGCCAAAAGATGGGAAGATCTGGTGGAGTCATTTTAGGGCCTGGATCCAGCCATGCCTGAAACTGCATATTGACAGACTTCTCAATTTATTGAGCCACTATATTCTCTTTTCATGCTTAAGCTAGTCTATACTGGATTCTGTCACTTATAACAGGAAGACTCTTAATGGATATAAGAAGTTTCACAGAGAGAGTAGTACTAAGAGTAGGCAGTGAATAATGGCAGAGAAAGAGGCAGGGCCTTGCATGGGAAGGTGGTGGGGAGTAAGAGCAAAAGCCCTGAGATGTGAAACAGCAACCCACGTTGAGATGCCCAGGGGTCAGCTCTGGGTGCCTGGTCTACCCTGCCTTACCCGTTTGTCATATGCCATTCCATGGGGACAGTTGTTGGCGGACACAGTGAGTGTTACTGTGTCATTCAGGGAGGTAAAGGTGACCGTGATGGAGTCCTGTCCCAGCACCTTTAGCTTCATTTGCTCATTTACCTGTAGATAAAGAAACAGTACTCAGAGAATCCCTGCTTCTACGGTCCCACCCACCCTTTCCTGACCCACCACAAATCACAAAGCCCCTGTTGGCTTGGGGGCTGAAGATTTGTAAGAGCTTTCCAGTTCTCGTGTTAGAATTTAGCTTCATGGAGGAGACAGAAAAATTCCAGGCTCCCCTGGGGGATCCACTGAAAAGTAACTGATGCTTCCTTATTCCTGCTCCTTTCCTTTCCAAACCAAGCATGAAACCCACTGTGAAAGAGACACAGGTGTCTGGCAGGTGAATCAGCTTTGGTTCCGGTAAAAATGGATTGGGAATGCAGCTTGGATCAGAGGGTAACCCTTTATCCCTGAATCAGACAGATGTGTCCACTCAGGCACCAGGTCTGACTATGACTTTTGTCCTACAACAGTGGGAAGGTGACCACATGGCAGGAAGCACCGAAAGCCCTCTGCAGACGGGGAGAAGATGTCAAAGAGTACCCAGAAGGGCCTGGGCCACACATACTCAGCCCCTTCCCTTAAAGTCAGCAAATATGTCACTACTTTTTCCCTGAGGAGGAGCCAAAGATGGGTGGAAAAAGGGGCAGCTACTCTTTATCATCACTTCCAAATGAGTGGAATTTCCTTTAATCAGTACCAGACTGGAACTTAGGGAGAGTGAGTTGCCCTTAAAACAATTCACTCCTTACTGAGAGCTCTGTGGTCTATGGGTGAGTCCCAGTTCTGCCTCCTGATAACAAGCCAGTTAGCTTTGCTGAATCTCAACTTCTTCCACATGAAATCATTGAAAGGCTATTATCAGGATCAAATGAGATAAAAATGGTGGAAGCGGTTTTGTAAGCCATTAAGGCCTATGTCCAGCATTAGCAGATATTGTCAGGACAAGGTAGAGCAACTCACATTTAAGGCTGCTGAACACATTGCATGTGCAGAGCACAATTTATACACAGGGACCTCCCTGAGAGTCTCAGAGTGTACAGCCCTACACTGCTGGGCTTCTCTTAGTCTTCAATGTCCCTGACCTATAATATCCCCTTACTTACAAATACCTCCAGGATGCCTCTGAACCAAAAAACAAACAACAAACAAACACACAAAACACTCTCTGCTTTGCTCCTTCCATTTCCTTCTACTATTCTAGTTGCTTGCCCAGGGATCTACACTTAAATTCTTTACTTTGAGTTTCTTCCTCATATCCTGCAGTCTGAAGACTAGTTCCCTCTAGCACCCTGAAAGTACTGAACTATGACTTGCCAAGTCTTTTGACATCTTCAAACTTGATCACTATCGCTTAAAAGAAACCCTCCTCTCTCTTGCCCTCCTTCTAGAGGATTTGAGCAGGCATCAAATCCCAGCATTGCCCATTACCAGTTGGGCAATTTTAGATGAATTGGTTAGTTTCTCTGAGCCTGGGGACAATAACAGTAAAAGGTAAAGTAAAAGTAAAAAGTTTTATCCCATGAAATTTTCTCATCGGATGCTTAGCAAATTTCAGCAGATTTCATAGCTTAGCACAGTGCAATTTTATTTATTATCCTTGCTTCCTGGATTGTTTCTCTTTCTCTCCCCTAACCTCCCAAGTATGGCAGCTCTACAAACCACAGACTTGTCTTCTTGAGAGTTCATTAGCCAGCCCATTATATCTTATCCATTATCCCCAATTTCTCACCTTAGGTCAGGGTCCATGTCACAGTAGCCCAGAGAGATATGGCCACTGAACCAAATAAGCATGTCTAAAGCCATTTTGGTCACTGATCCTCTCAGAAAATTCTGTTTCCACCCAGACACATAATCCATCATGGAGTCATCTACAATTCCCTCCTCCTTTCATCTATAAGGCCATGCCCATGCACCACTGAGTTCTTTTATTGAGATGATCCCTTTAAAAAACATTGCCACCATTTGTAAAGATGTTGGGTCTGGCTAGGAACTCCCCACTGGTCTCTCCAAGAGCCCATCCACTGGTCTCTCTCCAGTCAACCAAAAATGCTAGACTGAGCATTTCAGCCCTCAGCTTAAAAATCAACCAGCTGGTTCTACTTCCAGTATAGCTGAGTCAGTGCCTGACAGGCTGCCTTCCTCATAGATACTTGAAAAAGCAAACAAACAAAAAACAATGACCCAAAGGCTATGAAGAGCGAACATGCAGGCAGACTTTGAAGAGGAGTCAAAATTTAAAAGAAAGGAGCAGCATGGGATGATGCTTTGTTTTACAGCTTTAGCTTGAAGGCAGGCCAAACTCCACCATCTTTCTGGCCTGAAGAACCCAGAAGACAGAACCTGAAGCAACCACAGTCACAGGAACATGTGGAAAGAATTCCAGAAGGGATAGCGCAAGAGAAGGAGAGGCCAGAATTCTATGTATAAACTGTCCATGTCTCTGGTTGATCTTTGAACCATCCATGAGCAGGGAAGACTCAAGACACCTTATGGTTGAAAAGAACAACAAACATAAAAACTTGAACTGAGATGTGAGCTTCTGCAAGTGAAACAAAGTTTGTGGTTTCAGTCTAACCAAGTTCATTGCCTGTTAAAACAGGAATATCAACACTCTTCAGAGAAATACACCAGAATTCAGAGACTCCACCACACACCATTCACAATGTCCACCTACAATCCAAAATTATTGAATATGTGAAGAACCAGTAAGTGTGAGCTCTTCTCAAAGCAACAGATAATCAATAGAGGTCAACTCTGTCTGATAAGACCCAGACATTGAAGTTTTCAGACAAGAACTTTAAAGCACTAATTTAACTACACTAAATTAGGTAAGGGAAAATGTACTTATAAGAAATTATAAAATATGGAATCTCAGCAGAGAAATAGAAAATATAAAAGTATCTAAATAGAAATTCTAGAGCTGAAAACACGTAATATCTGAAATTTTAAATTGTTACATTATCATAATAGTAGATGACAGAATATAGCCACTGAACTTGAAGGTAGAGCAACAGAAATTATCCAATCTCAAAAGTAAAGAGAAAACAAATGTGAATAATAACAACATAAGAGAGCTTAGGAACCCTTGTGACAATATCAAAAAGTGTAAAATAGATATAATTGGAGTCTCAGAAGAAAGGGAGAAAGATTGGAGTACTTTTTTTTTTTCTAAAGAAGTTTTAGAAGATACCCCAAATTTGGTGAAACAAATTTAAATGAATTTACAGACTCAAGCTCAGTAAATGGAATAAATATGAAGACAACCACACCTAGACACCTCACAGTTAAACTTAGAAAACCAAAGAAAAGAGAAAATCTTGCAAGCAGCTAAAGAAAACAAACAGTAACTTGAATAACTACAGACTTCTTATAAACTGTGGAAGACAGACACAGTGCAACATCTTTAAAATGCTGAAAGAAAAAAAAATCATCCCAGAATGATATCCAGCAAAAATATCCTTTAACAAAGAGATATTTTTTATCGTGAAAGAAAACAGAGAATACATTGCCAGAAGATATGCTCTTCAAGAAAGTCAAAGGAATTTCTTCAGGCTGAAGAGAAATGGTACCAGAGGGAAACTTGGATCTTCAGAGAGTAAGAAAGAACACTGGAAATAGTAAGCAGCTGGGTAAAAACAAATTGGCCCCTGCAGCCTCCAAGACAGCATACAAACTCCCCAGTCTGACATCCAGTGCCTCCTGCCTCCACCCGACACCATACACACCTCTTGCCCCACCTTTCTTTCACAAGAAGCACTTGTGACCTCTTAAAAATACCATATGTAGTCCCAACTCCAACCTTTGCAGATGCTGCTCCCACTACCCAGAAGACTTTTCCCTCTTCCTCCTCTCTATCTGAATCATACACACTCACCCCCATGCTACAACCCCAGGGCGACCTTCTCTTCCAGGCCACTCCTGACTTCACATGCCTCTATTGTGCTTTTCTGCATGCAGCTCCAAGGAATATAACAATGAACTAAAATACATTGGTAAAACACTTTATTGATGTCAAAGCACCTTCCCCTCCATTATTTCATTTCTTCTCATGAAAGTACCATGAGGCCGGGCAGCAGTTCTGGTGACCCGCTTTGTATAGATGAGACAACTGAGACTCAGAGAAGCTGAGAGGTTTTCAAAACGTTGCACAGCCAAAGTCTGGCAAGCCTGGCACTAGTACTTAGCTCCTCGGATTCTTATCACAGTTCTCTGCTTGGCCACACTAACACACAACTTACGAGGCCTGCCTTCAACTGATTTCCAATCTTGGGATTATCAACTTTTCATACAGCTATGAAATGTTAAACATTAAGAAAACAACACAATATACCCCTAGACTGGGGATCTCAGACCTGGCCAAGCCTCAAAAATGTTTGTGAAAACCACAGAAATCCAAAATTCCTAACATACCAACTGAGTCGGGGTTGCTCTGGGGCCGTGGTTGGGATCTGTATTTTGTAAACAGTCCCAGAGGTGATTCTCATATGCAGCCGAAGAGGAGAGCCTGTTCCTGACGTTAGTTACCAAGTGACTAATCCAAAGTGTGTGCCCTGGAGGAAGATAGAAATGGGTGTGGGACGGGATGCCACAAAGGAGGGAGTTTGGGCAGGGCTTTGAAGGAATTTAGAAGGACATTTGCACTGGCAAAGAGAGGAAGGGGTGCATTTCAGGACAAGCGAGTAGGAAAGGTGAGACATGTTCAAGGGATTGAATATTCCTGAGCAGAGGTGTGGGTCTGAGGAATCAGAGCATAAGGAGGAGAGTCAGTGGCCAGTGTAGAGGATGCACCGAGAGGATAAGAGACAGGAGACTAAGGGTAGGGGCTGGAGTCCTCCCATGCACTCCAAGAGTGCTTGTGTCCACAAGCCTTATGATGGGGCTCTTCATCTGGGGCCAGCTTGAATAGATGTTCTGTGATCTTCCTCTGAATTCCAACACCTGCCCTTCTCTTGCAGTTCTTACCTGTGTCTGCCCTGTGTTCTTATTACTCCCTTAGACTTTGAGTTCCTTGATGGGATTTGTTTCTCCTTCCATTCTTCGATTGGTGATTCTCAACTGGGGGGCAGTTTTTCCCTCCAGAGGCTACATTTGGTGATGCCTGAAGATATTTTTGGTTGTCACTACTGGGAAAGGGGATACTACTAGAATCTAGTGAGATGCTAAACTTCCTACAATGCACAGTTTTACCAAAGAAGTATCCATCCCAAAATGTCAGTAGTGTCAATGATGAGGAACTCTGCCACAGATAAAGTGACAAGCATACTTAATTGCTTTATTAATAAGTTTATTAATTTATTATTAATAATTCAGCCCTCTTTATTATGTTATTTAATAAATCTTTGGTGAATTATTATCTGAACAGCCAAATGAATGAAAAAAGAGTTTGTATCTATCAGCCACTTTTGACTTCCAGATTGTTTTATTTTATAGATAACAAAGTTACAAATAACAAAACTGGGGAGACCAATATAGAATTGCTAATTTTTATTATTGCTGCACATAGGCATTAAAAATAAAGCTATCAACTACCATAACTGTTACTTCATAAAACACATTTGAACAGAAAAATAGAATGATATTAATAATAAAAATGACACCGGAAGGATATTACCAAGAAATGTCAGTAAAGCAGCCAACAGTTTAGGCTGGTGAAAAGTTCCCTTCAGCCAACCTGGACCACCATCCACCAACTTGGGAACCTCTGAATGAGACTACAAGCTCCTTCAGGGCAGGACTCCTGTCTTAAGGATAGCTCTGGGCTTTTAATGCTAGGCATTGCATGGCAGGATGCCAAGGCCCTCCCTGTGGCAGTGAGCACCACCGTGCTGCCCATCCCTACCTTGTATTCCAGGGAAAGCAGGGTCTCCGTCCTGGAAGTCCAGCTCCATTTGTGGACTACATAGCCCTGCTGGTCATTGGTGGTCCCACCTTCCTCATCCAAGACTAAGACATATGGGCAACTAGGAGAGATACAGAAGTGAGTAGCTGCCACCAGGCCCCTGAAGGAAGCTCTCATCAGTGCAGGCTGTGGCAGGTCTGTAAGGGCAGGCAGGTCTGTAAGAGCAGACAGGTCTGTGAGACTCAGTCCAGGCTGTAGGAATGGTGGAGTTCTGCAGGCAGCCTCACTTTCCCCACCTGCTATGGTCTGAGGCCCTTTACCACCTGTTGATGCTACCAGAGGAGCCAAGTCTGAGAGAGATAATGAAGGCTCAGGTCAAACCCAAGAGGAGAAATGGAATTTTTGCTCTGTTGCCTAGTAGCCTGATTGTATAACAGGCACCAAGATGGGAAATAGAATACCTATAATGTAAGAGTAACTCATTTCTTCCAAGAACAGTTCCTCATGAAAACCCAAGCAAACCCAGACATGGTGGCTCATGCCTGTAATCACAGCACTTTGAGGAGCTGAGGCAGGAGGATCGTTTGAGGCTAGGAGTTTGAGATTATCCTGGTCAACATAGTGAAACTTTGTCTCTACAAAAAAATTTTAAAATTATCTGGGCATTGTGGCACATGTCTGTAGTCTCAGGTAACCCAGGAGGCTGAGGTGGAAGGATCACTTGAACCCAGGAGTTCGAGGCTACAGTGAGCTATAATCATGCCACTGCACTTCAACCTGGGTGACAGAGTGAGAGCAAGACCCTGTCTCAAAACAAAAACAAAAAAGAAAAGCCAGACAATATCAACCTTTGGCTGGGAATCATTTGCACTTCTTTTAAAAGATGCCACAGAAGTAGTGTGTTCATGCCTCTCCTTCACCCACTCCTGGTATAAAACACTTTTTTCCACTAAATAATTCGTCCATTAATATAACTAACAGTCAAGATCTTAGTGCTCTGGGGTACCAAGTGGAATAGGACTTGGGAAGTTGTCCTTATCATTGGCTGTGACATAGATACAGCAAGGAAGGGCTGAGCCTTAAAGTTCCTATGTCCCTACAGAAATAGCCTCAGCCCTGCCTCACCGCTTTACTAGACCTCTAGACACTGCTTGGCTTCTTCTTTAACTAGGGACGCATAGTCACCACCTCAGTCCTCCCTCCATCACCCTCAGAGGTACTTATGTGAGACTAGTATTCTCCCCGTCCACTTACCTGGTTTTTAGGTTGTAGTGAACATAGACCTGACCTTCAGCATTGAACAGGGCCAGCAAGGAGGAGCCAGGTATGTCATTAAAGAGGTAGGTGATGGTTCTCCCTCTGCAGCATGTGGGGATCTGACATATAGCAATATTTCCAGAGGGATAGCTGGCAGAAATGTTCAGGTAGAACTAACAAAAAATTTCCCTGGTTCTGCTCTCAGGAGTCCCTTTGAAGCAAGTCCACATGTCAAAGTGTTAGCTATTTGGTGCATCATTCTCCATCTTCAAACACCTTCCTTGCATTTTGCATAAGCAATAATTATATGATTATGGAACCCAACGATGCCCTAGCTACTTTCTGTATCTTCTTTATATTTTCTCACAACCACCTTGTGGTAGGTAGTATTATCTTCCTCTCACAAATGAGTAGGGTCCCCCTGGGTCTAATGGGTTTTCTGAGACATGGAACTTTTGGTATAAAACCTAAAAAATCCTGGGCAAACCAGGAGGAGTTGGTCACCCTATAGATGAGGAATCTAAGGTGCAGAAAATTATCTGCCCCATTTCACATCACAAAGAAGTGGCAGAGCCAGGATTTGATCACTGAGGCCAGCAATATTTCTAATGATGTCAGGCTGCTTCCACTTCTGACCAATCAAGGAGGACAGGTAATGTCTCCTTGTTCATTTTCTAGTAAAGAGGGTCCAAGAAGCACTGGTCATGACTAACGAAGACATGGTGTGGGCAGCCACTGTCCTATGTGCAGGAATTTCACAAGCAGTACCCCAGACAGAGAAGCATTTCAGAATGAAAGCAGAAGAAAAGGAAATAAAGAAAAATGAAGAGTCTCAGGAACTTACGGGAGGCCATCAAGCATACCAACATATGTATAATGGGAGTCCCAGAAGGAGAGAAAAATGAGGGTACAAGGAATATTTGAAGAAACAATGGCTGAAAACTCCCCAAATTTGATGATGTACATGTTTAAGAAGTTTAACAAACTCCAAGTAAGACAAAGTCAAAGATATTCTCACTGAGACACATTATAATCCAACTGTCAAAAGACAAATACGAAGAGGGAATCTTGAAAGCAGCAAGACAAAAAAGACTCCTCATATATAAGAGATCTTCAATAAGATTCATGATTGATTTAGCATCAGAAACCATGGGGTTTAGATGGCAGCAATATGAAATATCTAAAGACCTCAAAGGAAAAAAATAAAACTGTTGGCCAACAATTCTATATCAAGCAAAATTATCCTTCAAAAATGAAGAAATTAAAACATTCCCGGATAAACAAATATTGAGGAAGCTAATCAATAGTAGACCTACCCTACAAAAAAAAAAAAAATGCTGGGGAATCCTTCAGGCTGAAATGAAAGGACCCTAGACAGTGACTCAAACTCATACAAAGAAGAAAAGAACACTAGTAAAATTAACTATATAAGTAACTATAAAATCCTGTATTCTATTTTCAGCATATAATTTTTCTCTTTTTCTTTATGATTTGAAAGATAAATCCATAAAACAATAATTGCAAACCTATATTAATGGGTACACAATATATCTATAAAATATAATTTCTGATAAAAACATAAAGGGGGACATACAGAACTATATAGGAGCAGAGTTTTATATACTATTTTGGCTAAGTTATTAATTCAAACTAGAGTGTTAATTATAATACCCAGGTATATTAGTTTCCTAGGGCTATCATAACAAAGTACGATAAACAGGATGGCTAAAAGCAACATAAATTTATAATCTCACAGTTCCAGAGGCTAAATGTCCAAGATCAAGGTGTCAACAGGGTTATAGTTTGGAAGGCTCTGGGGAAGAATCCTTCCCTGCCCCTTACAGTTTCTGGTGGTTGCCAGAAATCATTTGGTATTCTCTGGATTGTACATGCATCATTTCAATCTCTGCTTCAGTCATCACATGGCTTTCTCCTGTGTGTCTGTGTGTATCTGTGTGTCTGTTTTCTCTTCTTATAAGGATACCAGTCACTGCAGTAGGGCCCAACCCAACTATATGACTGCTTCCTAAAAATTACATCTTCAGAGCCCCTATTTCCAAATGTGGTAATATTCTGAGGTTCCATGTGGATACAAATTTTGGGAGACACCATTCAACCCATTATACTAAGACAACCCTAGGGAAATAACTTAAAAACATGGAGAAAAGGAAATGAGAAGTAAATCAAAATGGCATGCTACAAAAAGTCAGACACAAAAAGAGGATGTAATGAAGAAACTAAGAAATAAAGATGCTATAAGACATATAGAAAACAAATTAAAAAATTAAAGAATTAAGTCCTTCTGTATCAGCAATTACTTTAAACAGAAACAGATTAAACCTCTAATCAAAAAGTCCAAAGCTGAGGCACGAGAATCACTTGAGCCCAGGAGGTGAGGTGGAGGCTGCAGTGAGCTAAGTTTGCGCCACTAAACTCAAGCCTGGGAGATACAGCAAGACTCACTCTCAAAGAAAAAAAAAAGGCTGGCAGGATGAATTTTTAAAAACCAAAACATGATTCAACATATGCTGTGTCTAAGAGACTCACTTTAGATCCAAAGACACAACTTGGTTGAAAGTGAAATCATGGAAAAAGATATTCTATGCAAATTGTAACCAAAATAGAGTAAGGGTGAATATACTAATGTCATGCAAAATACATGTTAAGTTAAACATTTTTACAAGTGACAATGAAGGACATTACATATTGAGAAAAGGGTGAATATCTCAAGAATATGTAACAATTATAGAGATATACAAACCTAATAAAAGAGCCTCAAGATACATAAATAAAAACACTGACAGAATTAAAGGAAGAAATAGCTCTATAAAAATAGTTGCAGACTTTACTACCTCATGTTCAATAATGATTAGAACAACTAGACAGAAGATCAGTAAAGAAATAGAGGCCTTACGTCGTATGCAGTGGCTCACGCCTGTAATCCCAGCACTTTGGGAGACCAAGGCGGATGGATTACCTGAGGTCAGGAGTTCGAGACCAGCCTGGCCAACATGGTGAAACCCCATTTCTACTAAAAATACAAAAAAATTAGCTGGACATGATGGTGCATACCTGTAATCCCAGTTACTCGGGAGGCTGAGGCAGGAGAATCACTTGAACCTGGGAGGCAGAGGTTGCAGCAAGCCAAGATTACACCACTGCACTCCAGCCTGGGCAACAGAGTGGGACTGCAGCTCAAAAAAAGAAAGAAAGAAAGAAAGAAAGAAAGAGAGAACGAAAGAGAGAATGAAAGAGAGAACGAAAGAGAGCAAGAGAGAAGGAAGGAAGGAAGGAAGGAAGGAAGGAAGGAAGGAAGGAAGGAAGGAGGGAGGGAGGGAGGGAGGGAGGGAGGGAAGGAAGGAAGGAAGGAAGGAAGGAAGGAAGGAAGGAAACAGAGGACTTGAACAACATTACTAACCAACCAGAACTAACAGGAACATACAGAATCCCACCTAACAGCAGAACACATATTCTTGTCACATTCACATGGATCATTCTCCAGTACAGACAATATGTTAGGCCACAAAACAGGTCTCAATAAATTTTATAAGATTGAAACCATAGAAAGTATCTCCTTTGATCACAATGGAATGAAACTAGAAATCACTAACAAAAGAAAATGGGGAAAATTCACAAATACATGAGAATTAAACAACACAAAAACAACAGGTGGATAAAGAAATCACAAAGAAAATTATAAAATATTTTGAAATGAATAACAACAAAACACAACATATCAAAACTTATCGGAGAAAGGCAAAGCAGCACTCAGAAATTTATAGCTGTAAATACCAACATTAAAAGAAAAGGAATATCTCAAATTAATAACCCAATTTTCTACCTTAAGGAACCAGAAAAAGAAGGGCAAATTGAAGCAAAGCTGGCAGATGAAAAAAACAATAAAGATCAGAGTGGAGAAAAACAGAATAGAGAATAGAAAAATAGAACCAACAAAACTAAAAGTTGGATTTTTGATAAATTGATGAAGCACAAACTTCTAGTAGACTGATTAAAAAAAAAAAAAACAGAGAAAGGCTTAAATTCCTAAAATCAGAAATGAAAGTGGGCCTTAAATAAAAAATATCCTAATACAATAATACAAACAGCTGTACACCGTAAAGTTAGATAACCTAGATGGACAAATTCCTAGAAACACATAAACTACCAGAAGTGACTCCAAAAAAAGTAAAAAATCTAAATAGAACTATAGCAAGAAAAGAGATCAAATCATTAATGAAAAATCTCCCAACAAAGAAAAGAGCAGGACCAGATAGCTTCACTGGTGAATTCTACCAGACATTTAAAGAATACCAATCCTCCTCAAGCTCTTCCAAAAAATAGAAGAGCAGACCTGAACACTTCCTAACCCATTCGATTAGGCCAGGGTCATCTCGATACCAAAGCCAGACAAATATATAAAAAGAAAACCTCCCATATCTCTTATGAATATGAACATAAAATATCTTAACAAAATACCAGCAAACCAAATTCAGCAGCATCAAAAGGATTATACACTGTGACCAAGTGGGGTTTATCCCAGGAATGCAAGTATGGTTCAACATACAAAAATCAATGTAATGTACCATAGTAACAGAATAGGGGGAGGGGAATCATGATCACCTTAATTGATGAAGAAAAAGCATTTGACAAAATTCAATACCCTTTCATGATTAAAAAGCACTCAACAAGTTCAAAATAGAAGGGAACTCCCTTAACATATTAAAAGCCATATAAGAAAAAACTCACAACTAACATCATAATCAATGGTGAAAGAATGAAAACTTTTCTTCTAAGATAAAGAACAAGACAAGCAGGCCTGCTTTCACCACTTCTATTCAAGATTGTACTGGAAGTTCTGGCCACAACAATTAGCAACAAAAAGAAATAAAAAGACTCAAAATTGAAAAGGAAGAAGTAAAATTACCTCTGTTTGCAGACGACATGATTTTATATACAGAAAATTCTAAAGAGTCCACACAAAAAAATCTAGAACTAACAAATAAGTTTAGAAAAGTTAAGATATAAGATCAACACACACAAAAGAGTTGTCTCCAAGAACACAGGATGTCTTTCCATTTATTTAGGTCTTCTTTAAATTAATTTAGCAATGTTTTGTAGTTTTCTGTGTAAAAGTTCTGTACCATCTTGTTATTTATTTGTTCTCGTTTATACAGCATTTTGTATTGGTTGTTGCCAGTGCTCATGGGTTGGAAGAATTAATATTGTTGACTGGGTGTGGTGGCTTATCCTGTAATCCTAGCAGTTTGGGAAGCCGAGGTAAATGGGCCACTTGAGGTCAGGAGTTCGAGAGCAGCCTGGCCAACATGGCGAAACCCTGTCTCTACTAAAAATGCAAAAATTAGCTGGAAGTGGTGGTGTGCACCCAGAGTCCCAGCTCTCTGGGAGGCTGAGGCAGGGGAATTGCTTGAACCCGTGAAGTGGAGGTTGCAGTGAGCTGAGATGGGACCACTGTACTCTGGTCTGGGTGACAGAGCAAGACTGTCTCAAAATAAAAAATAATAATAATTGTTAATGGCATTACTCCCCAAAGTGATCTATAGAATCAATGCAATGCCTATCAAAATCTTATTGGCTTTTTTTTTTTTGTAGAAATGGAAAACCTGACCTGAAAATTTACATGAAATTTTAAGAGACTCCAAGCAACCAAAATAGTCTTGAAAAAATAAAAATTGGGAGGACTCACATTATCTTGTTTCAAAACTTACTACAAAACTACAATAACCAAAACAGTGTGGTACTGGCATAAAGACAGACATATATGTCAATGGCTTAGAATTGACAGTCCAAAAATAAACCCATACATCTTTAGTCAATTGATTTTTGACAACAGTGCCATGACCGTTCAATGGGGAAAGAATGCCTCTTCAATAAATGGTACTGGAATAATTAGCTATCCACATGCAAGGGGAAGAAACTGGAACCTTATTTTATATCACGTATAAAAATTAACTCAAAATGCTTCGAAGACCACAGAGCTATAAGTATAAACCTTTTAAAAGAAAACACAGGAGGCTGGGCGTGGTAGTTCACTCCCATAATCCCAGCACTTTGGGAGGTGGAGGTGGGAAGATCACTCCTGAGGTCAGGAGTTTGAGACCAGCCTGACCAACATGGAGAAACCTTGTCTCTACTAAAAATACAAAATTAGCTGGGCCTGGTAGTGCATGCCTGTAATCCCAGCTACTTGGGAGGCTGAGGCAGGAGAATCGCTTGAACCTGGGAGGCAGAGGTTTTGGTGAGCTGAGATTGCACCACTGCACTCCAGCCTGGGCAACAAGAGTGAAACTCCATCTCAAAAAATAAAAAAAAAAAAAAAAAAAGAAAACACAGGGGTAAATCCTAATAACCTTGGATTTGGTGATGGTTTTTTTAGACATGAAGCCAAATGCATAAGCAGCAAAGAAAGGTAGAAAAAAAATCAACTTCATCAAAATTTAAAAGTTTTTGTGCATTAAATGATGCTACCAAGAGAGTGAAAAGACATCTAACAGTATAGGAAAAAATACTTGCAAATCATATATTTGATAAGCATCTAGTATCTATGCGCAATATATAAAGAACATTTACAACTTGTTTTAAAAAAGACAACTCAATGAAAACATGAACAAGATCAAGGACTTCAATATACATTTCTCGAAAGAAAATATACTAAACACACACACACACACACACACACACACACACACACACGAAAAGATGCTCCATGCCATTCATCATTAGGTAAATGAAAGTCAAAGCCACAGTGAGATACTACTCACACCCACTAGAATGAATGAATGAAATGAACATTGAGACAGGTTTGAGGTCTGAAGCTGCCAAGCGCAAACCAATTACAGCTTAGAGCTTTATGATATTCCCAGGGCAGACGTACCATTTTTGCCTGAGAGCTTGACCAGCAATGTCTATAAAAACAGAGTCGACTGCTGAGCCCAGTGTTTTATGGAAGCCATTAGGTGAAAGAAGAGTTTTCCAAATATTTTCTGCACTTGAGAGGGATCAAATAGCTGCACACGTGTTCTGACCATTTGAACACAGTAACACAGAACTTCTCCTTAAAGATCACTGGGTTCAACTTCCTTATCTTATAATCAAGGGAAGTGAGACACAGAGATGAAGTGACTTGTGCAAGGTCACCAAAAAGAACTGAGCCTAGAGTCCTGGTCTTTTAGGACTCCCAAAGAGAAGAGCATTAATTGCCAAGATGTGATCATTGCTGGGGTGTGAGTCAAGAGTGCCAGTAGCAATGGATCAAAAGTTTGGGCAGTCTCTTAGACCATTTTGGCTCTTAGACAAGTTGAGGGGTGGGAGGGTGCTCAGAATTCTGGGACAAGTGAGAGAACAGAGATTCCTGCAGGCTAGGGTACTGTGCTCTTATAATACACACGCCCACCCTCCTTTCTGATGCCCCTGATAGAAGACTAATTCACAGACACAGCTTCATGAGAAGCTCAAGGAGATCATCCTATAAATGCATCAAAGAGTCAGAAAAGAAGTGGGAGTGGGGCACAAGCCATTGCAAGCAGCAGCTGCTCTTGAAGGAGTCAGCTGTTCAATACTGGAGGATGCGCTGCAGGCAGGGCCGAGCCGAGTGTGATGAATGGATTCATTTACAGGCTGAGAAACAATAAGACTTCTTTGACAGAGCACTTAAATCCTGAATTCCCAGTTCAGTCAAGACAAAGCCAAAGGAAGCAAGGGGGCTGCTGCCAGGCGAGCCTGGTTGCGGGGCTTGGCCTTTGTGAAAGTGGTTGAGACAGCCCAGAGACCCGTTCTCTCCTCCAAGAAGAGGAGCAGGGGATCTTGAGTGCCCAGTGGTTTTATTATTAAAATGAGATCCACTTCCATCACCCACTACCCTGCTCTCTGCAGGAGGAAATAATCCTTGGGTATAAAAATGGTACCCAAGAGAGGACCCTAAATTGAGGCAAGGAGACCCTGAACCTAGGCCTAGCTTAACCACAGAATTCCTTTTATGGCATAGAGTCAGTCATATCATGCCTTTGGATCTCAGTTTTCCCATTTCTACAGCGAAGGGGCAGAAACAAATGACCACTTCTCCCATCCATGACATTTTACATAACTAGACCGCGTAACCTGGAATAAGTGCTTTGCCTTCTCTGGCCTCAGAGTTCTTGTGGCCAAATGAATGAGACATCTGTGAGCTGGTCAAGCTCTAGAACATGTTGGGTTTAGGCAACAGGACCCCTACAAAAACACAGGCTACAAGGTGACTTCCTACCCAGACATTCTCTAAAGGGAGCCCTCTTTTGCTTTCACCACCCAAATTTAAACTCCTTCTCTTCACTTTAGAAGGAGCAATTAAAGTTGCTCCCTAGAGGAAGCAATTAAAGTTCCCCTCTAGGGAGGAGCTAAAGTTAAAGTTCCCCTCTAGGGAGCAACTTTAATTGTGCCTTCTAAAGTGAAGAGAAGGAGTTTAAATTTGGACGGTGAAAGCAAAAGAGGGCTCCCTTTAGAGAATGTCTGGGTAGGAAGTCACCTTGTATCCTGTGTCTTTGTGGGGATCCTGTTGCCCAAACCCAACATGTTCTAGAGCTTGACCAGCTCACAGATGTCTCATTCATTTGGCCACAATGACAAACCTACAGCCAATATCATACTGAATGGGCAAAAGCTGGAAGAATTCCCTTTGAAATCAGGCACTAGACAAGGATGTCCTCTCTCATCACTCCTATTCAATATAGTATTGGAAGTTCTAGCCAGAGCAATCAGGCAAGAAAAAGAAATAAAGGGTATTCAACTAGGAAAGGAGGAAGTCAAACTGTCTCTACTTGCAGAGGACATGATTGTATATTTAGAAGACCCCATCGTCTCAGCCCAAAATCTTCTCAAACCAATAAGCAACTTCAGCAAAGTCTCAGGATGCAAAATTAATGTGCAGAAATCACAAGCCTTCCTATATACCAGTAACAGACAAACAGAGAGCCAAATCAAGAGCACACTCCCATTCACAATTGCTACAAACAGAATAAAATACCTGGGAATACAACTCACAAAGGATGGAAAGGACCTCTTCAAGAACTACAAACTACTGCTCAATGAAATAAGAGAGGACACAAACAGGTGGAAAAACATTCCATGCTCATGGTTAGGAAGAATCAATATCGTGAAAATGGCAATACTGCCCAAAGTAATTTATAGATTAAATGCTATCCCCATTAAGCTACCAATTACCTTCTTCAAAGAACTGGAAAAAAACACTTTAAACTTCATATGGAATCACAAGAAAGCCCACATAGCCAAGACAATTCTAAGCAAAAAGAACAAAGCCGGAGGCATCACACTGCCAGACTTCAAACCATACTACAAGGCTATGGTAATCAAAACAGCATGGTACTGGTACCAAAACAGAGACATGGACCAATGGAACAGAACAGAGGCCTCAGAAGCAACACCACACATCCACAACCATCTGATCTTTGACAAACCTGACAAAAACAAGCAATAGGGAAAGGACTCCATGTTTAATAAATGGTGTTGGGAAAACTGGCTAGCAATGTGCGGAAAGCAGAAACTGGACCCCTTCCTGTCACCTTACACTAAAATTAACTCCAGATAGATTAAAGATTTAAACATAAAACCTAACACCATAAAAACACTAGAAGAAAACGTAGGCAAAACCAACCAGGAATAGGCATAGGCAAGGACTTCATGACTAAAACACCAAAAGCAATGGCAACGAAAGCCAAGATAGACAAATGGGATCTAATTAAAATTCAGAGCTTCTGTACAGCAAAAGAAACCATCATTAGAGCGAACTGGCAACCAACAGAATGGGAAAAAATTTTTGCAGCCTGCCCATCTGACAAAGGGCTAATATCCAGAATCTACAAAGAACTAAAACAGTTATACAAGAAAAAAACAACCCCATTCAAAAGTGGGCAAAGGATATGAACAGACACTTTTCAAAAGAAGACATATATGAGGCCAACAAACATATGAAAAAATGCTCATCATCACTGGTCATTAGAGAAATGCAAATCAAAACCACATTGAGACACCATCTCATGCCAGTTAGAATGGCAATCACTACAAAATCTGGAGACAACAGATGTTGGAGAGGATGTGGAGAAATAGCAACACTCTTACACAGTTGGTGGGAGTGTAAATTAGTTCAACCATTGTGGAAGACAGTGTGGCGATTTCTCAAGGATCTAGAAAATAGAAATTCCATTTGACCCAGCAACCCCATTACTGGGTATATACCCAAAGAACTATAAATCGTTCTACTATAAAGACACATGCACACATATGTTCATTGCAGCCCTGTGTACAATAACAAAGACCTGGAACCAACCCAAATGCCTATCAATGATAGACTGGACAAAGAAAATGTGGCATATACACACCATGGAATACTACACAGCCGTGAAAAATGATGAGTTTGTGTCCTTTGTAGGGACTTGGATGAATCTGGAAACCATCATTCACAGCAAACTGACACAAGAACAGAAAACCAAACTCTGCATGTTCTCACTCATAGGCAGGTGTTGAACTATGAGAACATGTGGACTCAGGGAGAGGAGCATCACACACTGGGGGCAGTTGAGGGGGTGCTAGGAGAGGGACAGTGGGGGGTGGGGAGGGTGGGGAACGATAACATGGGGAGAAATGCCGGATACAGTATGCACCAATGCAACAACCCTGCATGACCTGCACATGTACCCCAGAACCTAAAATTAAAAAAAAAAAAAAGCTGCTCCTTCTGAAGTACAAATGATCCATTCACTTCATTATCTGAAATCATTGCACATGATAGATACTCGATACACATCTCTGAATGAAGAAAATAATTGGACTCAAATCACTCTTAGGTAGGCACAGCCCTCAGGGATCACCCTCCAAAGAGATTTGTCTTTTCAAACCCAGATCCAAAGACAGGCTTTGGAGGTTGGTAAACACCCTGCAATCACAGGTAACGCCTTACAGGCATGTGTATATAAGTGCTCATTTCTAGGGAGAAGGTCTAGAGTTCTCATCAGACTCTCAAAGAGAAAACGTGTCTCTTTTTGTTGCTCCCCCACCCAACCTTGGGACCCAGCTCACACTATGCTCATGAGCCCAGGCAGACCTCAGCGGCAGAGCATTCACGGCCCAGGAGACAGCGCTTTTGGAGTGAGGTCTCAGGCTCCAAGAATGTGGATGGATGCAAGGACTACAGAGCTTAACCACTGAGCCAGGGACAGAAGGATGAAGGTTCCCAATTGTTTAGGGCCTCCTAGCTCCCTCTTCTCCATTGGAGATGATTTGTTTTGTGTCCTTAACCTCGTCTCACCTGAGAGGTCTTCAAAGGCAGAGACTTTGCATTCCCAGCCTGCACTGACAAGTTTCTCACAGGAAGCTGGGGTTTGGTATGTTCATGTTGATCTGAACTGAACTTGAAATTTGTTATTTCTTCCTCTGACCTCCTGAGTCTGACCTAGACAAACTCTTAACACCCAGGAGACCCATCACCAGGCTTCTCTGATAACTAAAAAGCCTAAGGAAATATTTAGGCTGTGTCAAGTCCTGGACTTTGCTGGGGTTGACTAGCTGGGGTGAAACGATGGCACCAAATAAAAGGATACTAAACGAAGGAGGAGCCATCATAGAAGGTGTAATGCAATTTAAAGGCTTTCTTCGGCACCTTCCCCTCTTGAGATTGCTGACTAAAGAGAAGATGGTGGGCAGAAGATGGTTGAGGGGTTGGGGTGAGAGTCTGAGCACTCGCAGTGGGAGGGTAACGTAAACTCTGGGTCTGAGAGTCTCCTTTGCGGGGCGACGTTAGATGAGAGGGCATCTTTGCCTTGTAGTTTCGTAAGATCATGGGGTTGGAGATATTCTTCCCTTTCCACGTGGCCTTTTCGGCTTCTCTGCAGAGAAGGAGACCAACATATTTTCAGCCTCTTGGTTCTCACTCACCAGGGATGCTCTCTACAGCCCCTCCTTAGTGCCCAAGCCCCCATCCCATTCCCCTGTCCCCAAAGTACACGTCCCCAGCCCATGCTCCTTCATCCATAAAGGTAGTTTTTGGGAAGAAATGGGAATTCTCACTGCCCCTCTAAGAACAGCCCTTACCTGATTTCCACCTGAGCCTGAGGGTGAGGACCTATGGAGTGGGACTGCGTGTGGAAGTTGCCGGGGGGTTAGGAGGATCCTAGGGTTTTGAAGACCTTGCTCACCCCAGCTCCTGAGGCTTCAGAGAAGAGAACTTCCTTCCAGAGTGTCACAGTGAGGAGGCAAACTGAGTGGCTGTCCTCTCCCCGTGTGCTGGCCCAGTGACCCCAGGATACCTATATGACTAAACTATTAGATGTGAACAGGTGCTTAAATCCTTTACAGACAACGGCCTGGGCCCTCAGTAAGCACCTGAGTAAATTGTGAAGGCTTGTGGGACAGACCCACAGAATGATAAAAACCACTAATCACCCATGTCAAGGGCCTTTTTGGTTTGTTTTCAGAGGTTTTTGTTTGTTATGTAGAACATCTAGCAAATTAAGAAACAGTCAGGGTACAAGAGCCCTAACTGCAAGGAACCACACAAAGGGGTGTCCCCAGCAAGGCGCTGAGGAAGCGAGAGCATTTCTGGGCAGGGGCAGGAGGCAGGTTGCTGGAGCTGCATGAGCTCAGGCAATTCCTTACCCACATACCTGCTTAGGCTGCCTCAGTTTCCCCATCCACAAAATGGGCATTAATCCTGTCTTCCTTGCATGGTTGCAGTGATGTTGTAGGGAGGATGGTGAGCAGGGAAGGACAGGAGTGTGTGTGCCTGTGAGGGTCGCTGCACCTGTGGCTGCTGTGGGGAGTACCACATAACCCATGATCCCAGGCGGCATGTCTCACACACTCCTGTGACTGTCCACTCACACACATGCAGGGGCTCCCAGCTGGGGCTGGGCTTTCTGAGAACCCCTGCCTCCCCCGACCCAAGCACTGAGGTGCTCACATGTGGCGACACAACTCCTGCAGCTTCTTCCGGGCCTCGGGGCAGGGGTCGCTGAACTCCAGGTTGTTGGCAGGAGTTCCCACTCCTTGATGCAGGGGTGGCATGCTGACATCTTCTGCAGTTCTAGACTTGCCTGCAGTTGGAGGGGAAGAAGTTAGGGAGCTGTCCAAGACCATGGGAACCCACCTTTTGCATCAACGTGACCTGCATTTGAGACCTGGAGTCAAAGGAGATTGTTTTGGAGCTTTAAAATCTGTCCCACTGGATTTTGGAGCTGCATGTGCCCTGTAACCCCTTTGTTTTGGCCAATTTTTCCATTTGGAACAGCTGTATTTATCCAATACCTGCACCCTCGCTGTGTCTAGGAAATAACTAGTTTGCTTTTGATTTTACAGGCTCATAGGTGGAAGGAACTTGCCTCATCTCAGATGAGACTTTGAACTGTGGACTTTTGGGTTAATGCTGAAACGAGTTAAGACTTTGGGGGACTGTTGGGAAGGCATGATTGGTTTTGAAATGTGAGGACATGGTCAGGCACAGAGGCTCGTGCCTATAATCCCAGCACTTTGGGAGGCTGAGGTGGGCAGATCACCTGAGGTCAGGAATTTGAGACCGGCCTGGCCAACATGGTGAAACCCCATCTGTACTAAAAATACAAAAATTAGCTGAGTGTGCTGGTGTGCACCTATATAGTTCCAGCTACTCAGGAGGCTGAGGCAGGAGAATCTCTTGATCCTGGGAGGTGGAGGTTGCAATGAGCCAAGATCACACCACTGCACTCTAGCTTGGGTGACAGAGTAAGACTCCATCTAAAAAAAAAGGAAATGTGAGGACATGAGATTTGAAGGAGCCAGGGGCAGAAGGATATCCTTTGGCTGTGTCCCCACCCAAATCTTAACTTGAATTATGTCTCCCAGAATTCCCATATGTTGTAGGAGAGACCTAGGGGGAGGTAACTGAATTATGGGGGTGATCTTTCCCGTGCTATTCTCATGATAGTGAATAAGTCTCATGAGATCTGACGGGTTTATCAGGCGTTTCTGCTTTTGCTTCCTCATTTTCTCTTACCACCACCACGTAAGAAGTGCTTTTCACTTCTCGCCATGATTCTGAGGCCTCCTCAGCCATGTGGAACTATAAGTCCAATTAAACCTCTTTTTTCCCCCAAGTCTTAGATATGTCTTTATTAGCAGCATGAAAACTAATACAGGAGGGGTTTCAGAAAACGGTTTCTCATTGTGTTCACCAGGGGACATGGGGCTGGGAAGAGCAGAAGAGTGGCATCCTTTAAATGTCAGAATATTGGGGGTAGCATTGATGTTCCCCAGGAATTGCTGATTGGTCAGTTATCAAACAGAAATGTTACTCATACTGCAAGTCATCTATGAAGGATGTGTCAGGGACTGACTTGTACAAAGTGGTGAGACTGGCCATGTCTCCCAGGGTATCGTCAGGCAGTTGTCAGGTGGTATGAACATGTGGTTATGTGGAGTTGTGTGGTGATCCTCCCGCTGTAGGTTCCAGGTTCATCTATTTAGTCATTTGTGTCAGGTCCCGCCTACACTGAACCTCTGACTCCTACCCAGCTGCAGCCTCGAAGTATGTAGGCTCAACTTCACCTTGGATTTGAGGATAAAACCTGGCTTTGGGTGAGGGCATTTCTCAGGCTCTAACTGAAGCCCCGAGGGCCTAAGAATGGAGACTTCCTTGCTGCTGGGGAAGCCCGGGGGTTTCTGGCCAGTGCTTGAGGTCCCTCTCTGGTATCTGCCACCCTGAGTTGTTCCTGGTCTTTCTCCCACTTCTTCTGCCAACAGGGGACAGAGACTGAACCCTGAGCTCAAACTTAGGGCCTGAGGTTCAGTTACCTGCTGTCTGGCCACCTGGGGTATCTGCTGGATTGAGCCTCCATGTCTGGCCTGCCCCACGCTGCCTTGGGCTCCTCAAAGGTGACAGCCTTATGCTCTGACTAGGTACTGCTATTAATAGTTCTCTTCTTGTAATGTTGGATGTCTTCCAGAAATAGCTGCTGTCCCCTCAGGGAGTAAGCTCAATTCCTGGAGCTGATGCTCAAAGTCAGTCTGGCCCTAGAACTGCCAGAAGGGGAGGTGGAATAGCATGTGGACATGGAATGGACGGGGGAGGCCCCCAAATCCAAAGTGACTTCAAACCAGAATGGCTATAGCGAAATCAGGCATAATTCATACATATGCCATAGGACAATAGGCACAAACTGGGACATTCCTGGGCTAGCTGGGACCCACAGTTACTTATAAGCTATAAGGCAAGGTTAATACCCATGCTAGCATGCATCTGTGAGCCTAATTCCTAAACAAGATTAAGACCCTACAATGCAGCATCACTGAATATACATCCTAGTGTGAATGATGCAACAAGGTGGTCAAAAGTTGGGTGGCAAAGGAAAGCAGCCACATAGACAAGGAGTCCAACAGACATGCAGCAGTCCCCCCAATCCTTCAGGGATACATTCCAGGACCCCTAGTAAATGCCTGAAAATATGGATAGTACCAAACCTGCATATGCTATGCTTTTTACATGCACACTTATGATAAAGTTTAACTAATAAGTTGGACCCTAAGAGATTAACGATAACTAATACTGAAATAGAACAATTAAAACAATATATTGTAATAAACATTAGGTAGAGGGGTGGGGAAAGACGGCCAAATAGAAGGCTCTACTGATCATCGTCCCCATGGGAACACCAAATTTAACAACTATGTACACACAAAAAAAGCATCTTTAAAATAACCGAAAACCAGGTGACCACTCATAGTACCAGATTTTAACTTCACATTGCTGAAAGAGGCACTGAAGAGGTAGGAAAGACAGTCTTGAATTGCTGACACCACCCCTCCCCAGCAGCAACTGCATGGCACAGAGAACTGATGCCTTTGGGAGAGGGAGAGTGCAGGGATTGTCAGACTTTGCATTGAACTCAGTGCTTCCCTGTCCGAGTGGAAAGCAAAACCAGGCTGAACTCAGCTGAAGCCCACTCACGGAGGGAGCATTTAGACCTGCCCTAGCCAAAGGGGAATCACCTATCCTAGCAGTTGCATCTTGAGTTTTGGCAAGCCTCTTCACTGTGGGCTAAAGGGCTCTGGAGTTCTAAGTAAACTTGAAAGGCAGCCTAGACCACAAGGACTGCAACTCCTAGGCAAGCCTTAGCGCTGAGCTGGGCTCACAGTGGATTTAGAGGGCATGCAATCTACTGAGACACCAGCTAGAGCAGCTAAGGGAGTGCTTGCGACATCCCTCCCCCATTCCCAAGTGGTGCAGCTCATGGCTCCAAGAGAGAGAAGAGAGAAGAGTAAAAAGGACTCTGTTTTGAATCTTAAATACCAGTTTAGCCACAGTAGGATAGGGCACCAGTCAGTGTTGTGAGGCCCCCATTCCAGGCCCTAGCTCCCAGATGACATTTCTAGATATATCCTGGGCCAGAAGGGAACCCACTTCCTTGAAGTGAAGGACCCAGTCCTGTCAGGACCCATCACCTGCTGACTGAACAGCCCTTGAGCCCCGAATAACCAGCAGTGATACCGAGGTAGTATTCTGTGGGTCTTGTGTGAGACTCTGAGATGTGCTGGCTTCAGGTGAGACTCAGCACATTTTCAGATGTGATGGTCACAGTGAGGGACTCCTTCCGCTTGAGAAAAGCAGAGGGAAAAGTAGAGGACTTTGTCTTGCACCTTACCTACCAACTCAGCACTGAGGGGGCAGAGCACTAAGGGGCTCTTGGGGTCCCTGATTCTAGGCCTTGGCTCTTAGAAGGCATTTCTATACCTGTCCTGGGGCAGAGGGGAGTCCTAGGACTGGCAGCATTCATCACAAACTAACTGAAGAGCCCTTGGACCTTACGTGAACAGTGGGAGTAGCCTGGCGGTCATCCCCACGGACCTGGCGGTGGTGGCCAAAAGGTGAGACTCCTTTGCCTGTGGAAGAGGGAGGGAAGAGTGGGAAGGACTGTGTCTCATGGTTTCAGTGCCAGCTCAGCCACTCTCAATATGTTACAATAAAACATCAGGCCAATTTTTAAGGTTTTTGACTCTAGTTCTGGCTCCCAGACAGCATCTCTGGACCTGCCTGGGGCCTGAGGGAACTCTCTGCCCTAAAGAGAAGAACAGAAACCTGGCTGGCTTCACCACCTGCTGATTGTAGATCCCTAGGGCCTTGAGCAAATATAGACAGTAGTCAGGTAGTGGTTACAGCAGGGCTTGGGCAAGACCTAGCGCTGTACTGGCTTCAGGTTTCACCCAGTGCAGTCCTAGTGGTGGTGGTCACAGGGGTACTTTGTCACCCCATCCCCAGGTGGCTCAGCACAGAAAGAGGCTCCATTTGTCTGGGAGAAAGTAAAGGAAGAGAACAAGAGCCTCTGCCTGGTAATCTAGAGAATTCTCCTGGATCTTATCCAAGACCACCAAGGCAGTACCTCTCTGAGTCTGCAAGAACCACAGTGTTACTGGGCTTGGGGTGCCCCCTAATGCAGATATGGCTTAGATCACATCACCCAAGCCCTTTCAAATACCTGGAAAACCTTCCCAAGAAAATAAAGTACAAACAAGCCTAGACCGTGAAGACTATAATAAATACCTAACTCTTCAATGCCCAGACATTGATGAACAACCACAAGCATCAAGACCATCCAGGAAGACATGATTTCACTCAATGAACTACATAAAGCACCAGTGACCAATCTTGGAGAAACAGATATGTTACCTTTCAGACAGAGAATTTAAAATAGCTGTTTTGAGGAAACTCAAAGAAATTAAAGATAACACCGAGAAAGAATTCAGAATTCTATCATTTAACAAAGAGATTGAAATAATTTTAAAGAATCAAGCAGAAATTCTGGATTTAAAAATGCAATTGGCATACTGAAGAATGAGTCAGAATCTTTTAATAGTAGAATTTATAAAGCAGAAGAAAGAATTAGTGAGTTTGAAGACAGGCGATTTGAAAATACACAGAGACAAAAGAAAAAAGAATTAAGAATGAAACATGGCTACAAGATCTAGAAAATAACCTCGAAAGGGCAAACTTAAGAGTTATTGGCCTTAAAGATGAAGTAGAGAAAGAGATGAGGTAAAGGTTTATTCAAAGAAATAATAACAGAGAACATCCAAAACTTAGAGAAAGATATCAAAATTCAAGTACAAGAAGGTTATAGAACACTAAGCAGATTTAACCCAAAGAAGACTACTTCAAGGCATTTAATAACCAAACTCCCAAAGGTCAATAATCCTAAAAAAGGATACTAAAGGTAGCAAGAGAAAAGAAACAAATAACATACAATGGAGCTCCAACACTTTTCAGCAGAAACCTTACAGGCCAGGAGAGAGTGGCATGACATATTCAAAGCGCTAAGGAAAAAACCTTTTACCCTAGAACAGTATATCTGGTGAAAATATTCTTCAAACATGAAGAAATAAAGACTTTCTTAGACAAACAGAAGCTGAGAGACTTCATCAACACCAGATCTCTCCTACATGAAATGCTAAAGGGAGTAGGTCAATCAGAAAGAAAAGGTGTTAATGAGCAATAAGAA
The DNA here is from genome assembly GCA_963573385.1 of Cacajao melanocephalus. Classification (NCBI taxonomy): domain Eukaryota; kingdom Metazoa; phylum Chordata; class Mammalia; order Primates; family Pitheciidae; genus Cacajao; species Cacajao melanocephalus. Next base: position 40,683 of record CAUYLG010050492.1, read on the forward strand.
ATCATCTGAAAGTTTAAAACTCACTGTTAATAGTAAGTACAGAGAAAACCAGAATATTACAACATTGTTACTGAGGTGTGTAAACTACTATTATCCCAAGTAGAAAAACTAAAAGATGAACTGATTAAAAGTAATAGCTACAGGCCAGTGTGGTGGCTCATGCCTGTAATCCCAGCACTGTGGGAGGCAGAGGCGAGCAGATAACTTGAGGTCAGGAGTTGGAGAACAGCCTGGCCAACATAATGAAACCCCATCTCTACTAAAAATACAAAAATTAGCTGTGTGTGGTGACGTGCACCTGTAGTCCCAGCAACTTGGGAGGCTGAGGCAGGTGAATCGCTTGAATCCAGGAGGAAGAGCTTGCAGTCAGCCAAGATGTGCCACTGCACTATAGCCTGGGTAATAGAGCAAGACTTCATCTCAAAAATAATAACAATAATAAAATAACTACAACAACTTTTCAAGATATAGTACAATAAGATAAATATACAAACAATAAAAATGTGGGGAGATAAAATTAAGGTGTAGAGTTTTATTAGTTTTCTTTTTGCTTGTTTCTTTGTTTATGTAAACAGTGTGAAGTTGTTATAAGCTTAAAATGGTGAGATATAGGATAGGATTTGCAAGCCTCATGGTAACCTCAAATAAAAAAAACATATAATGGATGCACAAAAAATAAAAAACAAGAAATGTAATCATTCCACCAGAGAAAATCATTTTCAGTAAAAGGAAGACAGGAGGGAAGGAAAGAAGAATGAGAAGACTGCAAAACAACCAGAGAAACAAATAACAAAATGGCAGGAGTAAATCCTTACTTATCAATAATAACAGTAAATGTAAATGGACTAAACTCTCCAATCAAAAGACATACAATTGTTGGATGGATAAAAAAACAAGACCAAATGATCAGAAGCACACTTCACTAATAAAGATGCACATAGACTGAAAATAAAGGAATGAAAAAAAAGATATTACATGCCAGCAGAAACCAAAAAAGAGCAGGAGCAGCTATACTTAGACAAAATAGATTTTGAAACAAAAACTATAGGAAGAGACAAGGAAGGTCACTATATAATAAAGAAGTCACCAAGAAGATACAACAATTGTAAATATATATGTACATACATACCCAACACTGGAGCACCCAGATATATAAAGCAAATATTAGAGCTACAGAGAGAGAAAGACCCCAATAAAATAATATTTGGAGATATGAACACCCTACTTTCAGCATTGGACAGATATTCTAGACAGAAAATCAACAAAGAAATATCAGATTTAATCTGCACTATAGACTAAATGGACCTAATAGATATTTACAGAACATTTCATTCAATGGCTGCAAAGTACACATTCTTTTCCTTAGCACATGGATCATTCTCAAAGATAGATCATATGTTAGGTCACAAAATAAGTCTTAAAACATTTAAAAAAAAAAATCCCCTGAGATAATAGCAGCCATCTTCTCTGACCACAATAGAATAAAACTAGAAATCACAAAAAGAATTTTGGACACTATATAAATACATGGAAATTAAACAATATGCTCCTAAGTGACCAGTGGGTCAATGAAGAAATTAAGAAGAAAATTTTAAAAATTCTTGAAACAAAAGACAATGAAAACACAACATACCAAAACCTATAGGATACAGTGAAAGCAGTACTAAGAGGAAAATTTATAGTTATAAATGCCTAAATCAAAAAAGAAGAAAAACTTCAGGCCAGGCATGGTGGCTTATGCCTGTAATCTCAGCTCTTTGGGAGGCTGAAACAGGTGGATCGCTTGAGGTCGGAAGTTCAAGACCAGCCTGGCCAACATGGTGAAACTCTGTCTCTACTAAAAATACAAAAATTACCCAGGTGTGGTGGTGCACACCTGTAATTCTAGCTACTCAGGAGGCTGAGGCAGGAGAATTGCTTGAATCTGGGAGGCAGAATTTGCAGTGAGCTGAGACCACACCACTGCACTGCACTCCAGCTGGGGGTAACAGAGCAAAACCTCATCTAAAAAAAAAAAAAAAAAAGAAGAAGAAGAAAAACTTCAGATAAACAACCCAATGATGCAACTTAAAGAACTAGAAAAGCAAGAGCAAACCAAACACAAAATTAGTAGCAGAAAAGAAATAATAAAGATCAGAGCAAAAATAAATGAAACTGAAACAAGGAAAACAATACAAGAGATCAATAAAAACAAAAGCTGGTTTTTTAAAAAGTTAAACAAATTTGACAAACCTTTAGCCAGAATAAGAAAAAAAGAGAGAGGACCCAAATAAATAAAATCAGAGATAAAAAAGGAGACATTACAACTGATATTGCAGAAATTCAAAGGATCCTTCGTGTCTATTATAAGCAGCTATATCTCAATAAATTGGGAAATCTAGAAGAAATGGATAAATTCCTAGATACACACAACCTACTAAGACTGAACTACAAAGAAATCCAAAACCTGAACAGACCAATAACAAGTAATGAGATTGAAGCTGTAATTAAAAGCCTCCCAGAAAAGAAAAGCCTGGACCTGATGGCTTCACTGCCAAATTCTAGCAAACATTTAAAGAATATACCAATCCTACTCAAACTTTTCTGAAAAATAGAGGAGGAGGGAATACTTCTAAACTCATTCTGTGATGCAAGATTACTCTGATACCAAAACCAGACAAAGACACATCAAAAAAAGAAAACTACAGGTCAATACAACTGATGAATATTGGTGTAAATATCCTCAATACCAGCAAATTGAATCCAACAACACATTAAAAAGATCATCCATCACGACCAAGTGGGATTTATCTCTGGGATGCAAGGATGGTTCAACTTATGCAAATCAATCAATGTGATACACTCTATCAACAGAATGAAGTACAAAAACCCTATGGCCATTTCAAGTCTGGAAAAGCATTTGATAAAATTCAACATCCCTTCATGATAAAAAAAAAAAAAAGCCTCAAAAAAACTGGATATAGAAGGAATATGACTTAATATAATAAAAGCCATATATGACAGACTCCTATCTAGTATCATACTGAATGGGAAAAAACTGAAAGCCTTTCCTCTAAAATCAGGAACATGACAAGGATGCCCACTTTAACCACTATTATTCAACATAGTACTGAGAGTCCCAGCTAGAGCAATCAGAAAAAAAAGAAAGAAAGAAAGAAAGGGCATCCAAATGGGAAAGGAAGAAGGCAAACTGTCCTTATTTGCAGATGATATGACCTTATATTTAGAAAAACCTAAAGACTCCACCAAAAAAACTATTAGAACTGATAAACTCAGTAAGGTTGCAGGATACAAAAATCAACATACAAAAATCAGTAGCGTTTCTATATGCCAACAGTACAGTCTGAAAAAGAAACCAAGAACATAATCCCATTTAAAATAGGAATTAACCAAAGAAGTGAAAGATCTCTACAATAAAAACTATAAAACACTGATGCAAAAAACTGATGATGACATCAAAAAATGGAAAGCTATTCTGTGTTCATGGATTGGAAGAATGAATATTGTTAAAATGTCTGCACTACTCAAAGCAGTCTACAGATTTAGTACAATCCCTATCAAAATACCAATGGCAATCTTCACAGAAATAGAAAAAAAATTCCTAAAATTTATATGGAACGACAAAACATCCATAATAGCCCAAGCTATCATAAATAAAAAGAACAAAACTAGAGGAGTCACATTACCTGACTTCAAATTATGCAACAGAGCTATAGGAACCAAAACAGCATGGTACTGGCATAAAATCAGACACGTAGATCAGTGAAACACAACAGAAAGCCCAAAAATAAATCCATACAGCTACAATGAACTCATTTATGACAAAGGTGCCAAGAATATACATTGGGGAAAAAACAATCTTTTCAATAAATGGTGCTGGGAAAATTGGATATCCATATGCAAAAGAACTCCTATCTCTCACCATATACAAAAATAAAATCAAAATGGATTAAAGACTCAGGTCACAAACTATTAAATACTAAGAAAACATTAGGGAAACTCTCCAGGGCATTGGAGTGGGCAATGATTTCTTGAGTAATACCCCACAAGCACAGGCAGCCAAAGCAAAAATGGACAAATCAGATCACATCAAGTTAAAAAGCTTCTGCACAGCAAAGAAAACAATCAACAAAGTCAAGAGACAACCAACAGAATGGGAGAAAATATTTGCAAACTACTCATTTGATAAAGGATTAATGACTAGAATATATAAGGAGCTCAAACAACTCTATAGGAAATCTAATAATCGGATTGAAAAATGGGTAAAAGATTATAGACATTTCTCTTACTTTTTATGCCAACAAGAAAGAGCTTCTCAAAAGAAGACATACAAATGGCAAATAGGTATATGAAAAGGTACCCAACATCACTGATAGTCAGAGAAATGCAAATTAAAATTACAAGGTGATATCATCTCACCAAGTTAAAATTGCTTTTGTCCAAAAGACAGGCAACAACACACGCTGGTGAGGATGTGGAGAAAGGAAACCCTCATACACTGTTGGTGGGAATGTCAATTAGCACAACCACTATGGAGAACAGTTTGGGGGTTCCTCAAAAAAATAAAGATAGAGCTACCATACAATCAGCAATTCTACTCTTAGGTGGTATATACCTGAAAGAAGAGAAATCAGTATAATTAAGAGATATCTGCACTCCCATGTTTACCGCTGTGCCATTCACAATAGCCAAGATTTGGAAGCAACCTAAGTGTCCATCATCAACAGATAAATGAAGAAAACGTGATACATATACATAACAGAGTTAGCCATAAAAAGAGAATGAGATCTTGGCATTTCCAACAACATGAATGAAACCGGAGATCATTATGTTAAGTGAAATAAGCCAGACACAGAAAGGCAAACTTCATATGTTCTCATTTATCAGAGCTAAAAAAACAATTAACTCATGGAGATAGAGAGCAGATGGTTACCAGAGGCTGGGAAGGGTGGTGTGGAGTAGGGAGGGTTAATGGGTACAAAAAAAATACTAAGAATGAATAAAACCTAGTATTTGATAGCACACAGGGTGATCATAGTCAAACATAATTTAATTATATATTTTTAAATAACTAAAAAAGTACTATTGAATTGTTTGTAACACAAAGGATAAATGCTTAAGGTAACAGACACCCCATTTAGCTTGATGTGATTATTGTGTGCCTGTATCAAAATATCTCATGTAACCCATAAATATATATACCTACTATACCCACAAAAATTTTAAATTAAAAAAAGTTATGTGAATGTGGTCCCTCTCTCTCTGCCTCAAAATACCTTAATATTTGTGGACCACGGTTGGCCGTGGGTAACTGAAACCATAGGAAGGGAAAACCCTGGATAAGGAGGACTTCTGTATTTAACTTTTGCTTTGAAACAACCTTGCCCAAGACATCACCCTCCAGATCATTAGGAAGAAAAAAGTCATTAAATCACCATGGGTCTTGAGGGTACTTTCTTTTCCCTCAAACTGACTGTGGGATCACAGGGCCAGATCTAGGGCCAGCTCAGGAGGGCACATGATAATGGAGTACTAAGCCAGGTGCACATGCAGTGGGGTGCTGGCAATGGTGCTGTGGGTTATTGCACCCCAATGAGATGAAGCACGTCAACACAGGTAAAACAGTCAGGAAAGAGAGGCGGCCGCTGAAGCTACTCTGTGCCCAGAAGCAGAGGAGGTCAGCTCCTTGCTTAAAGGCATTTTCTGTCTTAAGAGTCCACGTCTGTATCCCCAGCATTTGGTACAGAGACTGACAGTTAGCAAGTGTTCAGTAGCCATTTGTTCACTAACTGCAAGAGTATAGGATCAGCTTGATATGGTGAGTGATGCAATACAAGGCACACCCATGATGACCATCCCCTTTTACCAGCATAGACATGAGGCCTTAGGAAGGTGGGTTGCACAGGCAGCCGGGGTGGGGACATGGAGAAAATCCAAGCTCCTTGGCCTCCAGTCTTACTTCCAGTGTCTGTGGGAATCAGCTGGACAGCTTGAGCACTCTTGCCTGCCATCCACCCTCCCACTACCTTCAGGAACACAGTCTTCTCCTACCTGCCCTGTCCCCACAACCCAGCTGTCATGGCTAGCAGGGTGGGCCTGGGAGTTCTGCCAGGCCTTGCCCTGCTTTCTGCAGCCCCAGCCTGTCTCTCCTCTGAGCTTCTACTTGAGCAGGTGTTGTTTCACTGGTTGTCTTCTTCTGCCCCCTGTTCTCTCCTTGAAGCCTCTCCTGTGTGTGTATTCCTCAGTACAACAAGAGTTATCTTCTATGTCTGTTTCCCGCCCACACAAACTTGCCCGATTTGGAATGTGCAACTGAGGTCTGCCAGGTTTGGTCTCCAAATACCTCTGTTCAGATACTAGTTCCCCTACTTGCTGTGTGACTGGACAGAGCTGTCTGAGCAGAGGGGTGAGTTTGGGATACTGTAGGAGGTGGAAGAGATGGGTTTAGTGGGGTGTTGTCCCAGGGGAGGGACGCCACAGCATTGGGAATGTAGGGCATGCACGAGCTGAAATGATGAGCCCGTGCTATGCAGTGATGGGGCTGAGCTGTGACAACATTTCCATGAGCAAATCTGTGTGGACAGCTGCCAGATCTCCACGCAGAGCCGCCATGTATCCTTCCAATCAGAAGACCCAATCAAACCATCCCACCAACCTACACAGGCTAAACGGGAAGCTTCTATCCCCTAACCCACCACCACCACCAATGGTTGGCCACAAGGTCTTGCTGGGAACCATTTTTTACCTATTTTCTTCTTGACTTCTTTTCCAGTAGAGAGAGAAAAGCTCAGACAGGCTGTGGAAGACTGGTAGATCAGCTGGTAAGGTGAGTTCACCCCAATGGCGGACATGTTTGTGAGAAACTCTGGAATGGGAGAAAGAGAGAGAGATGCTCCTTTCAATTGTTTACTTTTAATTTTATTAGCCAAAAATGTAACATGGATTTCTTGTTCTGGTAGTACAGTGGGTCAGATGCTGTAAAGAGCCGCGTTATTACAAAACACCTAGATCTTGGAAGGAGATTTTACAATGTATCAGTAGGCTCAGAGCAATTGGGGTAATCTTTACAGTCCTCTGCAGTGCCCCTCCTCCCCAACTGAGAGGGAACTCGGAGCAAGGCACAGCAAGCAACCACAAAAGGTGATATTACTCCAAGGGCAAAGGCAGATATCAGTGCTGCACCAGTTTGAGAGGATAAACCTTGGGCCAGCAAGAAGGAAATTAAGAATCATCTATTCTCCCTTATCTCAGCCACAGAAATCAGATGCTTCTTCAATAATATATCAGTCTCTTGCAGAATCACACCATCTTGTATAGAATCATTAGATATCTGGCCACTTAAGAATTAAAATGTAGCACCCTTATGGCTAGTGGAAAATATTCACTCTTACACAAACCTCACCAAATCATTTGTTTATTCTTCCCCCAAATACAGTCATTTCACTGGTCAGGCATGAAACCATTGTTAGAAAATGTTAGATGATTCATTCATCACAGCTGACTCAAATTCAAAAAGAAAATGGCAAACTTGACCTCCTAAGCGGACAAACACTATAGAGATTCCACATTGGATGATAAAACATGAGAGTAATCACCTCTGCTAGTGATCCAAAAGTTGAAATTAGAACAACTTTTAGGACCTTCTACCTTGGTAGAAATGAAAAGAACTAACAATAGCCAGTAATGGTAAAGAAAGAATAAAGCCCATCAACCCTGTTTGTGTAGAGAGAATCCAAATTAAGTGTGATTCAGAAGAAGGCCACATACATACTGAGATCTCTGCTCCAATAATCCCTCCCTTGGGAGGTTAACCAAATACAACAGAAATAAGAAGCCATGTTCATAAAGTTGCCTACTACAGTGCATATTATGCAAATAACAAGAAAGGCCTGGAAACCTAAGCATTTAGGTAAATGTGGAACATGAACATTAAAAGAAGTCTATACCTACTCAAAATGACAATTATTTAAGTATATAGCCATGTTGGAAAATAGTTGTACTCAAATAAAAGAAACTGAGAAACAGAAAAATTGCAATACCCTAAAAATATATATACATATATGAGCACAGGAACCACAAAGAAAACTGCAAAGGTGAAAAATAGCTCTTATACAAAGACGGCAGGCTTGCTTTCTGTTTTTTGCATTTTTTTTTTTTGGGACAGAGTTTCACTCAGTCACCAGGCTGGAGTGCAATGGTGTGAATCTCTGCTCACTTCAATCTGCCTCCTGGGATCAAGTGACTCTCCTGCCTCAGCCTCTCGAGTAGCTGGGACTACAGATGCACGCCACCACGCCTGGCTAATTTTTTTATTTTTAGTACAGATGGGGTTTCACCATGTTGGCCAGGATGGTCTTGATCTCCTGACCTCCTGATGTGCTCACCTCAGCCTCCCAAAGTGCTGGGATTACAGGTGTGAGCCACCGTGCCTGGTCCCTCTTTTTTGCATTATTAATAATAATATTGCCATCAACTAAAAATAAAGGAGCAGTCTGGTTCTCTTCAGTGACAAGCCAGGGCTAGTAGGTACCAGGACATGAGGGAAGACTACATAGCACAGGGGATATTCTGGATACAGCTTTTTTTTTTTTGAGACAGTCTCACTCTGCCATCCAGGCTGGAGTGCAGTGGCACAATCTTGGCTCACTGCAACATCTGCTTCCCAGGTTCAAGCAATTCTCCTGCCTCAGCCTCCTGAATAGCTGGGACTACAGGCACATGCCACCATGGCCGGCTAGCTGGTTTTTGTTTTGTTTTGTTTTCGTGATGGGGTTTTACCATGTTGGCCAGGCTGGTCTTGAACTCCTGGCCTCAAGTGATCCTCCTGTCTTGGCCTCCCAAAATGCTGGGATTACAGTCATGAACCACCACGCCCAGCCTGGTCACAACTTTAAAAGAGGGATACTCTAGACCCGTTTCAGCTTTGGTCTACCTCACATAAGAGGATGATCCAGAAAAACATAATTCATGCAAAACAAATCATCAGAGTTTGACTCTTCTTTTTTATGCCCCAGGAGGGCTATCTAAGTAAAATCCTTTTAGGATGAATGAATGTTTCTCCAAAAGAAATGGATCACTCTTTCATTTTTGTTTTGCTACTTACATTTTTGTCTTTAAACTCTAGGCTTATTTAAAGAGGGGAGCATCTGCGCCGGCAAGTGCCAAGACAGGGAGGCTTGCTAGGGAGTGTGATGGAGAGGGGCGCTCTCAGCACAGGACAGCACAGGACAAAGTGTGATGCAGAAGGGTGCTTTCGCAGCAGGACAAGATGCAGAGATCACCCAAAAAGCTCCCTGCCCCCAGCTCAGCTTAGCTCTCTTCCCATTCTCCTCCATTAGGTGAATCACAGCCCATAGGAGATGCCAGAAGCCACTGCGCCTCCCTCACCCTTAAAGAATGCTGAAACGCTTTATGAGAAGGAGTGTTAGTGGTGAGGACACTATTCAGGTAGGAGTAGCTCAGGCAGGTGTGAGGCCCCAGGGTTGGGCTGGAGCTACCCTGATAACTGTCATGGGACTCTCATACATATGCAACACACTACTTAGCAGCTGTGCCCCAAAATGAGGGAGATCTCTAAGCCCCCAAAATAGCATGCAAGGTACAGAGCTCTTTGTCTGGCGATCACCACCTGCACAAATAATTACAGCACAACTAGAGGTCTCAAAGCCTAGCTGATCCTAAACGAAACGGGCTCAGCGGAAATCCCCCTAAAACAGAGATCTTCATTTCATGATAAACACTGGGGGGAGGGGTGTTTAATCACAACTCTGTCTTAGAAAAGAAACCCAAAATTATCAAAATAACCTTTTATCTTGTATTTTAAAAAATTAGTTGATACTCTAAGAACACATTAAGTCTTACAAAGAAATGAAAATGACTGGTGGGTTTTTCGAGGCAGTGTGGTTTCTTCCTGAATAATTGTATCATGGCAATAAAACATAAGCCCCTTCATGTTTGCCTTTCACACAATTATTCAAGAGCTTTACTGCTTTTTAACTCCTTGATACCCCAAACATTCTTTCTCCATGGAGTCATGATGCCGTCTTCAGTTTTCCCTTCTGCAGCAGGTGGCTAGTGCTGCTCCACCCCATCAGGCGTCAGGGGCGGCGGAAGGGCATTCTGCGGCTCTCCAGCATCACTTTCATTGACTGCCTGAAATGTTACATTTTTTTCCCCAAGATCTGCAATTTTTCTATGCAATTCATTTGCACTGTGTGTGTATATTATCAGATGTTTAATATCTGACCATCGGGGAGCCTGACAAAGATATTGACTCAGTGGGCAGGGAGAGAGGTTGAATGGGGACTGACTCTACAGGTGAGGGCAAATGGTTGGGAGATATAATTTTTTTATGCTTCCCTATAAAATCTCTCACCAGTGAGTAATTTTAGGCATTCAGAATGAACACCTGTGTATTCACCAAGCTTAAGATATAAAACATTAGAGAGCAAAAAAATAAGCAACTTGATTTAAAAATGGATTAAGGACCCAGATAGACATTTCTCAAAAGAAGAGACACAAATGGCCATTAGGTATATGACAAAAATGCTCAATGTCAGTAATCATCAGAAAAATGCAAATCAAGACCACAATGAGACACCACGTTACACCTGTTAGAATGGCTGTTACCAAGGTGGCAAAAGCTAACAAGTGCTGGCAAGAGCGTGGAGAAGAGGGAACCCTTGCATGCTGCTGGTGGGAATGTAGACTGGTGCTGCCATTATGGAAAACAGTATGGAGTACCTCAGACATTTAAAAATGGAACTACCTTATGACAAAGCAATTCAACTTCTTGGTATTTATCCAAAGAAAAGAAATCAGTATTTCGAAGAGATATCTGCAGTCCTATGCTCACTGCAGTATTATTCACAATAGCCAAGATATGGAAACAAGCTAAGTGTTCATCAAAGGATAAATGGATAAAGAAAATACACACACACACACACACACACACACACACACACACACAGAGAGAGAGGAATATGATTCAGCTATAAAAAAGGAAATCCTGCCATTTGCTATAACATGAGTGGACCTAGGGTACATTATATGCTGAATAAAAAAGCCAGAAAAAAAAGACAAATCCTGTATGATCTCACCTATTTGAGGAATCTAGAAAGGTCAAACTCATAGAAGCAGAGAGTGAATGGTGGTTGGCGGGGATTAGAGGGTGGCAGCGGGGGAGTGGGAAGATATTAGTCAAAGAGTACAAACTTTCAGTTATAAGAGGAATGTGTTCTGGAGAACTAATATATTGCATGGTGACTATAGTTAATATCACTGTATTGTACACTTGAAATTTGCTTAGGAGTAAATCTTGTGTTCTCACCCCACAAACACACAAACACACACACACACACACACACACACACACACACACAGAGGGAGAGAGAGAGAGAGAGGCGGAGGGAGGGAGGGAGGGAGAGGTGTCACTGGGTGAGAAAATGGAAACAAAGAACATTACAGACACAATTGGACTGCTTGCTGTCTTCCAGATCCTGTTCCCCTTCTCGCTACCCAGAGATCACTTCCTTGAATCTCCCCCTTCATGCTTTTATACTTGCACTTTGTGTAACGTACCTATAAATGATATGTTATTACTTTACATGCTTTTAAACTTTGAAAAATAATATCCTCCCACAGCTTCCTTTTTTTTTTTTTTTTTTTTTTTTTTGCTTAATACTACTACTGGAGATTTCTCTCTCTGAATATGTATGCTTTAGTGCCTCACTCATTTTCATGATTGATTATGTCCCACTGTCTAAATGGACCATAATTTATATCTTTTTCTCTTGTTGATAAACATTCTGATAAATTTTTTGCCATTCCAAGGAATTCTGCAATAAACATTCTTTTTTTATTTTTAATTTAAAGACAGAGGCTCACTATGTTACCCAAGCTGGTCTTGAACTCCTGTACTCAAGGGATCCTACTGCCTTGGACTCTCAAAATGCTGGAATTACAGGCATGAGCCACCATGCCTGCCTGCAATAAACATTCTTGTATGACTTCTTGAATATGTGGGTGAGCTTCCCTCGGGTGACTTGACTCCAGCCTGTTGACTGGCACTGACCCACATAGGCCACGATCAGGTGAGCACAAAAACTGAAGGTGGGCACTGAGAGGTCTGTGCAGCAACTTGACACTGCTGTGACATTTATCATGTGTTTAAAAGGGTCGGTCCACAACAGATTGGAAATTTTAAACATGAGTCCTTCACTGCATGTAGCTTGAGAGCACAGCTCTAGGGAATGACCTCCATGAGGAACTGCTGGGTTGTAAAGTGCAGCCATCGTCCAGCCAGCAGATACCTCCAAACCACTCTCCACAGGCATTGCACCAGTTCATCCACTCACCTGTAGCATTTGAAAATCCCTGTTGTTCCACATCCATCTCAACTGTTGGAAATGTCAAACCTTCAAACTGGGTGTTTTGCGTTTCCATTGCATTCTTGTTGATACTGTTTCCACTTCTCACCTAAGGGTTGAAGCTCAGGTACCCACCTTTCCCCAGCTGTCCACAGCTGTAGCCACTTCTCCCGGCTGTGCCCACCAGGCAGTTGAAGACCATCTCCTTGGTGTTGAGGTGGAGGAGCTGGCTGGCCTCCACAAAGCGCCTGGTGACGTCCAAGGGGTTGGCACCCACTAAAGCAATGATTGAAAGCAACACATGTCCCTCCTAGCACAGAGTTAATGCTTCCAGGAAAGAAGGGTAGAGTGGAGCACTATTCCTAGGGTATGCAGGGGTGAGGGGGGCTACTGTGAAAGGCTCTCAAGCTCTCAGGACCCTTCAGGTGTTGCTTTGCTTTCCTCCCTTTGCCTGTCTCTCTTCCTACCCATAGGCCTGGGTACTGATGCTATTGCTTTCTGAAATGACACAGCATACGGAAGGTTCAATCACTGGTGCTGCTCTAGGTCCTGGCCTTGATCCTGGGATGATGCCCTTGCCTTGAAGAGACTGGTTCTTATTTATTTATTTATTTATTTAGAGACAGAGTCTCGCTCTGTCGTCCAGTCTGGAGTGCAGTGGCACGATCTTGGCTCACTGCAACCTCCACCTCCCGGGTTCAAGTGATTCTCCTGCCTTAGGCTTCCGAGTAGCTGGGATTACAGGCATGCACCACCATGCCTGGCTAATTTTTGTATTTTTAATAGACTCAGCGTTTCACCATATTGGCCAGGCTGATCTTGAACTCCTGGCCTCATGATCCTCCTGCCTTGGCCTCCCAAAGTGCTGGGATTGCAGGCGTGAGCCACCATGCCCAGGCTGGGAACCCAGTTCTTATAACTCCCCCTCGTTCTGGCTCTACTGGGCTTTGTCTGGCTACTTCCCAGTTGGCCCTCCTAATCTGAAAACTTCACATGCCACCTGGACCTGGGTGCTGTCCCCCCACCTCAGCATCATTCTCACAAACACTACCCCTCAGTGTCTCTGACCTCGCACCATTCCTACTGCTAACATTCCAATCTGGGCTCTGCAAAGCTGGGGCAATAGCAGGAAAAATGGGAGAACAGGGAGGACAGGATGGTTCCAGGAGCCGTAGAGGGAAGGCATCCAATTCCTACAGCAGACCCACAGTTGCCACATGTTCTCAGCATGTGGTTCTGAGATGCCTGTCTGTGATGCGTGTGGTGGGCACACACACAAACATCTGGGCCTTACCTGACATAGACTCCACCATGGCCTTCATCTTCAGGCTGAGGAGCTCCGTCAGCAGGTGGATGGACCGCTGCTGAAACCTGTTCAGGATCTCCTGGTGGGCAGGCACCTGATGCGCCATGGTGGGAGAGTGGGTGGAGCGCTTGGCTGCCCTAGTGGTTGCTGGCAGCACTGGACGTGGTGCTGCTGCTGGTGGTGGAGGTAATGGCTTCTTCAGTGTGGGGACCTGCACAAAGGTGGGTTCCATGAGCACCACTGTGGGGGCTCCAAAGCTGACCTCCAAGCCCAAGATGTCAGATGGGGTAGGCACTGAAGGGTCGCTGATGAGCTCTTCCCAAGTAAACTCAAAGATGTTTCTGATGCCCTTCGGTATAGAAATGCCTGCATTCTGACAGATTGTGAGGAGTTTGGAGATGCGGGCCAGCAGCTTGGGAGCCATGGCTGTGTATTGTTGGTATAGTTCTCGGTTACTCTTGATGTAACTCATGAGGGAGATCTTCAGCTGTAAAGAGAGCTCTCTGAGAGGTGACTGACAGCAAAAGTTCTTCCCTACGGTGAAGACTTGGAGATGAACAGAATGGATGTGCTGAAATGGCCCTTACAGGTCATTAAGTCAGTGGTTCCTACCCAGAAAGGACAAGAGAAGAGTTAGTCACTTTCCCCATAGTAGGGCAAGGAGATGTCCCTCCTCCCTTACCCACCCAGAGACACCATCAGAGAAACCAGTGTTAGTGAGTCACTTTGGGAAGGGTCTGGTGATACGTGTGGTTCCAGGAAAGCTTCAAGGACAGCCACACAAACTGGGTATAGGACCCTGGGGGGCTGGAGTAATGGAAGGGCTGGGGAAGAGAGAAAGGTCCCATTGCACCTTTTGTAGTTAGAGATCTGAGGGTGGAAGATCTACTTGTGGTCAACTGATAAGAACCTGCAAGAACAAAAAGATGTTTCACTGGTTCTCTTTGGAGGCAAGGAATGCAGAAGCTCCTGGTTGCAGTGCCAGGATAGGCATGGAATTATCCAACACGTACATCTGAGGGCAGACAGGAAAGAATGAGGAAATGCGTTTTCAAAGCTCAATAACTAATATAATTTGCCAGATTTCATCAAATCCAAGACATTATTGATCAAAAGATGCACCATCTTATAAGAGAAAAATGAATGTAAGCTGCCATTTATTGTAAGACATATCACAATTTCAGCGATGTTAAAGTGTGGAACATACGTGCCTGAAAATCAATGGACTACAATAAATATTTTTCCACTTTAATACTACAGTAATTTTCACCCTGACATATTTCTACATTGTGTTTTATTCTTACCTTCTTAATTTATACCAAAAATAGACCACTGGTTGAAGAGAGGAAGCATAAAGAACAATTTAATGAGCACAAAAATGGCTAGAAAAACCTGTAAATACACCGCCAAGGTTTGTAACCGATCCCAAAAGTTTCATTTTTCTGATCAAAATGAACTGATAGCAGTCTTTAATAATATATCAAATTAAAACTAGTCACATCTTATGCTACATAAAAATGATTTGTTTCTTGTAATTCCCGAGGGACTTTGTGAGAGTGTGAGCCTTCATGAAAGACTCAAAAATCCAGAGCAGGTAGCAAAGGTCAACCTGAGGGAGACTTAGAGCAGGAGGGGTAGGGGAGTCTGTCCTCTCTGCTGATCGCCATCGCCAGCATCTTGATGCAACAGGCTCTGCCTGTTGTCCCACTCCAACGCCCTAACCAGCCCACTCACCAAGAAGAGCTGCTGGCTCAAGGCTTCTGACCACACTTGCCAGTGACTGCAGCCGTCCAACTATCTCTTCAATCACCTTTTATCCTGACAACGACTCCAGCCAACACACCTATGTCTTCTTTTCCACTAAACAATGCTCCCTTTCCCTTTTCAAACTCTGTCCCCACTGGAGCCACCCCAAGTTTGCCATTCCAGGACAGCCTGCTTGGTGCCCACATTCAGTGTTTATGGGGCAGGCTCATGGCCATGAGCTCGTGTGCCCACCCAGTGGTGAGAAGGCTATCGTCTTTCTTGTTCTGCTGAGGAATCAGATCTCTTGGTTGGGAGTCACCCATATGCAGACTTCTGGCACTGAGGCCTTTCCAAACACTACGCTACTTTCCAAACACCATGGCCTCTGACCTGCCTCTGCCCATCTATCAGTAACATAATCTCCAAGGAACATGAGCTGCATAGAGCAAACCCTTCTAGCATCCTGCTGGTTTGCAGATAAAGTGGCTTCCTATAGCTATTTGTTGATCCCCTGGCATCTCTCTTCCTCAGCTTTGCAGACTGGGAAAAAGAGCTTTGTTTTTGAAATGATAAGTCCACAGGACAAAGAAACCACTCAGATCCCAGTCATCTGGGCGATCAGCCAGAGGGATTTGACCCTGACTGTGAAGGGCAGAGATTTTTTTCTTTTAAAGTCAGGAATCAAATGAGAAGAAGGAGATAACTAATACAAGTCTTGAAATATTAACTGGTTTGGGAAACTTGTCCACCCTGCCCCCAGTTCATTTTTTGAGGTTAATTTTGAAGATATGTTTTACAGATAAAAGCTGAATTCTTGAACAGCTTTATTGAGATATAATTCACATACAATCCACCCTTTTTAATGTGTGTACAATGGTTTTTAGTATATTCAGAGTTGTGCAACCATTAGTATCTAATTTTAGAACACTTTATTGCCCCCCACACGAAACCCACCATCAGTCACTCCCTGTGTCCCCTCACCCTCAGGCAACCATTCATCTAGTTTCTGTCTCTATGGATTTGCCTGTTCTGGACATTTCATAAAAATAGGATCATCAACTATGTGTTTTTTGTGACTGGCTTCTTTCACTTGAGGTAATGTTTTTGAAATTCATCCATGTTATAGCATGTATCAGTACTTCATTCATTTTTATAGCAGAATAATATTCCACTGTATGGATATACCACAACTTGTTGATCCACTCATTTGTTAACGGACTTTTTGGTTATTCTTATTTTTTGGCTATTACGAATAGTGCTTCTGTGAATATGCACACATAAGCTTTTGCGTGGGGGTATGTTTTTATTCTCTTGTGTGTGTATACCTGAAGTGGGATTGCTGGGTCATATAGTAACTCAGTGTTTAACTTTGTGAGGGCCTTCCAGACTGCTGTATCATTTCACAGTCCTACCAGTGGTGTTATCAGAGTTACAATTTCTCTCTTTGCCAGCACTTGTTATTATGTCTTTTTGACTCTAGTGCTATCCTAGTAGATGGGAAATTATGTCTTATTGTGGTTCTGATTTGTATTCCCCTAATGATTAACGATATTGAGCATCTTTTCATGCTCTTATTGGCCATTTTATATCTGCTTTTTTTTTTTTTTGAGAAATGTGTATTTAGATCTAAAATCTGTTTTGAAAAGCAATGTCATTTTAAATTAAATGTGGAAATGACCTATGTTTATTACTGTACATTCACATCTCTCTTCAGAACTCAGCCAGAGGTGACCATGTGACTACATCCTGGCCTGAGATGAAGATGAAGCTCCTGGGTAAAGGACCCTGAGAAATCTGTTTGAAGGAGGCTGCCTTCAGGGAAAGTACACTTTTTCTTTACCCACTGACCTCTCTAGTCCTTCTTGCCTGGAATGGGTAAGATGGCTGCAGCTCCAGTAATAAAACAGTAACCATGTAGGTTACCCTGAAGAGGGAAGCCGCGCATTAAAGGTGGTCAAGCTGTGCGGCAGAGCCCGGGCTCCTGATGACATTGTGGCACCCATGCCAACACTTAACCATCCACTTCCAAGCTTATTCCATATGTGAATGAGCCACTAATGCCTTTAAGCCACTTTATACAGCTCTCTATTCTGGCCATTGAAAGTGATTCCCGACTGACCCCCAGCCATGTTAGATCATCACTCTTTCCATTTATCCAATTTCTATTTTGTCATCCATTTTTCTCATCACTGAGACATAGGTTTTGACCTCAAGTAGATTAACAGCTAACAGGCAGAGCAAACTTACAAAATCGACTTATGTGATAAGGGTCACACTATAGAAAAATGTGGAAAGGCCATGAAAAAAAAAGGAAAGAACTGGCACTAGATGGTGTTCTAAAAGATGAGTAAGAAGCTGCCAGGTAGATAGAAAAAAGACAGGCATTCTAGGCAAAAGGAACAGTACCTACAAAGAGATGGTGACACTGGAAGCACAGTGGGCTGCAAGGACTGCATGCACCTCGGTATGGCTGCGGTGTGCGGGGTCCGTGGGAGAGTAGCAGATGAAACTGGGAAAGTGGCCTAGAATCAGATCTTGCAGGGCCTTGTATGTCAGTTCAAAGAATTTGCATCTGCTATATAATCAAATTCTCCATGCAAATACTGAAATGTATTGTCTTTAATGGCTAATTGTGTCCCATGTGGTCTCATCTCTGTAATTGCAGGGCAGAGGCCATGTCTTCTCTTTAATAATCTCTACAATGCTAAGCCCAGTGCTGCTACATGCCAGAAATGGAAAAATATCTGTGGCATTAAAGTCAGCCACATAGCCTAACGGACCCACACAGATGGGTATAAACAAAGCTTCAAGATGCAATTCCCACAAAGAAATGAAATGTATAAGAAATGTATAAAGGATATGAGGGATGACCATGGACACAGCACCTTCTTCAGTCAACAATCTGCTGCATGTCTCTGTTCCTGGTTAGCTTTTGGGACAGGGATGGGAAAGGCATGAGTCCTGCTCTCGAGGGGCTCACAGTAGAGAGGGGAGATGCACACACAGAAGGCTACAGTAAGTAAGAGTGCTCTCTGCAAGGTGGAATGAAAACCCAGAGAAGAAAGTGCCACGGGGAAGCCAAGAGTTACCTTCTCACATCACATGAATGTGTGTTCAGGCGATGTGACCTTGAGCCCAGCCCTTGATCTGTGTGATGTTCCCAAGGCCACGTGTGACACTGGTCCCCATCTTCCAGGACTGTGAGAATTAGTGAGGTGATGCGTGTGAAGGGTTGGCACACATGCAGCAGAGTTGAGTGCTCAGTAAATGTTAACTAGAAAAACGGTAATTATTTGAAGTGGTCAAAGGTTGTATTCCAGGAGATGGGCACAGCTCTTGTACAGGCTGAAGGCTCCAAACAGCCCTAACAAGTTTGGGGAACAGCAAGGAACTGCATGCTGCTACAGGGTAGTGTAGAGGTAGGGGTGGGCAGGGCCAGGTGAGAGGAGCTTGATCTTGATCTTGTAGCTGATGGGAAAGTACTGAAGTTGGCAAACAAAGGAGGTATCTGCATTGCAGGGTGCTGCTTCTGCTGCTGGCATCACAGAGGGAAGTGTGGTGGGGAGAGTGCGAGATGGACAGCCGCTGCTAGGGTTAGCCAAGGAGATCAGCTGCACCCACAGCACCCTTATTTCTGCTGATGAACAAAAAAGGATGTCCAGGCTGGGCATGGTGGCTCACCCTTGTAATCCCAGCACTTTGGGAGGCCAAGGTGGGCAGATGACCTGAGGTCAGGAGTTTGAGACCAGCCTGGCCAGCATGGTGAAATCCCATCTCTACTAAAAATACAAAAATTAGCTGGGTATTGTGGCGGGCACCTGTAATCCCAGCTACTTGGGAGACTGAAGCAGGAGAATAACATGAACCTGGGACGCGGAGGTTGCCGTGAGTGGAGATGGCGCCATTGCACTCCAGCCTGGGCAACAAGAGTGGAAAACTGTCACAAAAAAAAAAAAAAAAAAAAAAAAAGCATGTCCAGTCCTAGGAGCACCTGGAAGGGTGTAAAAAGGCCCAGACCCAGCAAACTGCCAGGGGTACATAGTCGTGTGAAAATAGGACAGTGAGGAAAAGGGAAAAAGTTCTGAA